>JAKVIS010002413.1:0-23754 GCA_033119425.1 Bufotes viridis | reverse complement strand
TCCGCGGACTATTGTGAGCGTGGGACAATAGCTCCGCGGACGGCCCGAAATGCACAGCATCATTGTAATGTATGATGCTGTGTGCTCCCAATCTATGCCCTCTAAAGCTAGTTAACACTTAAGTCATATCAGCTTCATTTGCATATCTCTAAAATCCTTTTTTTGACGCAATAAAAGCACACAGAGCTATGGGGACTGGATATTGTGGATGTGTTAGTGGCGATCTAGCAGCCCATGTCCTCAGCTCTGTACACAAAATGCTGGTGACAGGTTCCCTTTAAACTCGCTTTTGTGTGCCTGGCCTTATACACTCATTGACAAGATAAAAAACGTACAAAGGAGTTGGAATGAAATTAAACTTGTGTGTGTGATTACAGTGAAAAGATACATTTATTGGGGAAACTGTACAATTAAAAGGAGGCTAATACTGTGCTGGGCTGCCTCTATACAAGATCAGATACAGTTGGGAATGGAGGCATACAGGTTCCGTATGGTATCCTGTGACACATTTGCCCACAGATGATGCAATTGGGCCTGTAGACCCTCCTAAACATTCGTAGGTTGTCAAAGCTGGTGTCTCAGCTAGTCCCATAAATGCTTGATTGGTGATAAATCTGAAGACCGGGCAGGCCAAGTAAGTTTTACAATCTGACAGACATTCCTAGGAAACCCTTGCAGTATGTGGGAGTGCATTATCTTGCTGAAAAATGCCAGTTGGAAGCTCTGCCATGAGAGGTAAGACGTGGACACAGAATGTCTTGCACATACTGTTGAGCATAGTGTCCCTCAAATCACTAGGGGTAACGTCGTATGCAATGACTTCTCAGATCACCACACCAGAAATAAGGGCAATGTGTTCCATACAGCAAAGGCAGGATTGACTCTCTCGCAATGAGGCCTCTATACTCAAACCCCACCGTTGTCAGATCCCAAACTGAACCCGGACTTGTCATTTAAGACGATACAGTTCCAGTACATAGCACTCCAGGTTTTCTGTTCACGACATAACTGCAAACAAAGTTAACAGTGGCTGTCCGTCAATGGCGGGGCATGTAATGGATGCTATGGCACTAAATTTCCTTTTGCTAAGTGCTTAGAAATGGTCCGGACAGAGGTGTGTAATTAAGGTGCCATCTGTGGCTGGATGGTGGACAAAAAAACTATGGGAGCTACTCATCCTTTTTATCAGATAAAACGATTCTCTCTACTGGTAGCCTGCCTGGCCTTCCAGAGCCTGTTCACTAGGTGCATGCCTTAACGCAGGGGTGCACAACCTGCGGCCCCCAAACATCTGGTAAAAGACATGTAGGTCTATGTCTTATGGCTTCTCACATGTATTCTCCTATAAGATGGGAGTCCTAGAACTGTAACTACACATTTATAGTATATACTCTATGTTCAATATGCCAAAAATACAGAATTTCAGTTGGTAATACCCTTTTAAATTTTATTTCCGGCCCTTGGAATTAGTTCAGGCTGACAATGTGGCCCCCAACCAGAAAAAGTTGTGCATCCCTGACTTAACATAACCACTGCTCTCAACAGTCCAGTCAGAGTGGACTAGATGGTGGGCAATTAATCAAAACCACCACCCTGCTTCTCTGTCTGGTGATATGCCCCCTCTGTCAATCAGGCAAAATGTCTTCTAGTCAGTTATAGACATTTCTAGCAGCCAATAATTATTGGGAAGGAACTGAAAATCCACTAATCATCAATTTAGGGGATAGCTGCCTTTAAAGGATAACTGTCACATTTAGACCCTAATTTCAGTTTTCACATGTAGTTACTAATATGATAATATTCCTGAATCAATAACTATTAGACTTACTTACCCCTTATTTAATAAGATTCAGCCCTTAGCAACCAGTCTGCATAAAACTGAAATTTCACTATTCGGTTAAGATGGCCGCCCTCAGCCCTGAGGCTAATCCATAGGACACCTGCAGTGAAGTTAGTGAAGACCAGCTCTGTATAGGGGGTTCTTGCAGTGAAGTTCCCAGGTCTGGCTGAAGCCTGTAGTCCTTCTACAAGCTCTCCTCTTATCAGATAAGGCTTTCATTTATACACTGAGCAGCCCATATCTTCCCTGAGCTTTACATTCTCCAGCACTGCTAAGGGAGTGTCTGCCAAGCACAGGCATGTGGAGAAGTTCACACACACAGCCCAGCACTGTTATCTCCTGTCAGGAAGAACCTGGCTTTTTATACATTCCCTTACAATGCTGACTCACTATCAGTTCCCAGTGCACGCAGCGTGCTCCGTCCTCTATCTGGTAGACGGAAGGAGCATAGCAACCTGATTTTATCTCAGGTAACAATAGCCAATACTGGGGACTTTTAGGGGTTATTTATTTAAGAATCAGAAATTAAAACAGGGCCAACAAGGTAATATTAATCACCAGAATCCAATAGTAAAAAAAAAAAAAAATTTGACAGTTATACTTTAACATGCAGCCATAATCTCCTCAATATGGGGACAAGCGACTGCAACTCCGTTCACAATCCCCACACAGCTGTTTACCCAGCACGACCTGCTGCTCATAAGCAATGATTTTGGACGACATACTCATCAAGTGATTTTGGCGCATTTTCAAGAGGAAATTAACAAGTTTTCATAGAAATGTTAGTTCCGAATAATGAGCCCAATAATTTGTCAGTGTAAAAGGGTCTTTATTTTCTCTATTTCTTCATCTGTCCCTTATCTGGTTATACATTTACTTAAGCTTTTTCCGTCTCGCTCTGGAGATCGGTCATGTGACAGAGGGTGCCTCTGCGGAGACTGTATTTCTTCTGATATAACCACCAAAATCTGCATGTAAAATCTATGGAACTCATTGTGGATTTTTAAACCGGCTAAACAATGTGTATTTTTACGGTGTGAATCTGCCCTCAAGTATTGATCCAGGTCTCACTGCAAGGTGTTTCGCTTCTGTGCCTGACATTACCATTCTGTTAACATTTTATGAATATGTATATTAAATGGTACTTACGTGAAATTATTTGATACCACAGATTCAAACACTCCGTTATCAGTAGTTTTTTAGGCACATAAATGTATTTGCAGGTGACTGCCTCAAGTTAGTCTTGCAACGTACTCCATGATGGGATCCCGGTCAACTGAAATCATTAGTGTCTTGTATTTCCGATTTAACATCTTGACAGTTTTTTTTCATCTTGATGCTATCTTACTACTTATTGAACATCATTTAGATTATCGACTGTAGCTACATGTACATCTTTACTGGTGGATACTTTATTGAACTGAACTACTCCTCCTGTGGAGATGGACATAAACAGCAAATATTATTTTGGCTTACCCACACCTCATTTCTGTATTTATTAGGTTTCCTTTTATTTCAACTTTACATCAAGTAGTCAAAACTTTACTGACAGCCTACCAGTCGTGTGTGGTGACCAGCGGCCGTTTGACACAGGGCAATTATCAGGAACATGCATTCGAACAACTGTTTATATGGGCACACTGTCAGGACTAAACAAATCCAAGTGTTTTGTGTCAAATGTGTGTTTTTATGCATTTCTTTAAGAACATTACTCTATAATGAAGGCTTTCAAGACCATTTTATTAATGTTTTATTTGTTCATGACAAACACGTGACGTGTCCGGGCACCAAAGCGTTAACTAAGCCAGTTCAAATTGGATACCTGAGGCTTATTGGCAATATCAGGAAAGCACACACATAATAGCTGCACTTGGGTTCTGGGCGGCAGATCGGACTAAATTCTTCAAGCAACTTTTATGAATTATTGACGTGACGTCCCAGAATGACATCTTATCACTTATACACGGGTTTGGTGATAAGCGTCTGATTGTGATAACAGCGGTCCTGAGTCCCCCAAAACCTATGGAAATGTGAAAGATCACTCTGGCAGCCGCACCAACTGTGGACGGAGCGCCTCCATTCATATGATTCTAGGGAGCAGTGGAGGGTTCAGTAGTCAGACATTTATTCTGTGAATAGGACATCTCATCGAACGAGGATATAACACCAACCAAAAGTTAGGCAAGGCCTAGGGACTTAAATAATATTATAAATCAAGAAAAGTTGAAACCAAAAATAGAAAGTTTAATTGTATTTGCTTGTGAAAAATACAACAGGCGCTTTAAAACAAAAAAAAAAAAGTGACTGGCGAGTGTTGCATGGAAAATATAGTTTGCACTTAGATTGTATACTACGTAATATTTACATCAGAAATGCATACGTTTGTGGTTATAGTAGATCATAAAATGTAGCTCCTGTTTCAGATGGCTCGCATGGCCTTCATGTCTCGAAAAGTTTATTTGCTATATATAAGGTAGCTTTAGTGCGCACTACAAGAAGATCTGACAGAAGTCAAGCCAATTGATAAAAAGAGATCTCAGAGTAAGCAGTCAAGGTGGCGCACACTTGTTTCCTATTAAGCTGATGAGGTTAAACAGTTCATGAGAAGTTTGGGTAGGAGAGGTGCGCGCTTTTCCCCCAATCACTACCAAACTTAAATGTCACCTCTAATGCCATTTACTTGTGTTCAAAGTATTTCACAAGACGAGAACGCCATAGTCAGATGCAACTTTTACTGTGATCTCCTTTATACGCTGTATCTAGTACCATCAGTACAGGATTAGAAGATATGGTGGGAACACAAGCAACCTATTTTTGACATTTATAGATGATGTGAACACAAATCAAGGTATTGCTCCCTTCTCATATAAAAGAAAACTTATCTACAAAGCCGTAAAGGGGTTGTCCGGTTTCCCATATTGATGATCTATCCTCAGAATAGGCATCAATATCAGATTGGAAGGGGTCGGACTCTTGGGGATAGGTCTTCAATATGGGTATCTGGACAACCCACAATAAAGCCTTGCAAAAGAACACATAAGAGAAAAAAAAAAAAAAAAATAAAGACAGCGCCTTTAGCAAACAATCAATCACTTGGAATCGGATTGCCTGCCAAAGGCCATGGTTACTTTTGAGTACTTTATATTCTTGAGGGACATTGTTAGACAGTCATCCTATAATGTAAAAACACTCATCCGAAACAGACTATTGTCAATCCCCCAAAAGACGTGTTACACACGGCGCTGATAGCCGGCTACTTGTGCCGCCCTTAGATAATCATTGTAAGCGGCGTATTGCTGCTGGTATTCAGATTGCGTTTCAGCTGTACGACGAAAATCCACATTAGACTTGGGCGGCGATCGGTGGTAGGAATCCTGTGGCTTCTGTGTTAAACGGCGATAATCAGCTATTTCAGCGTAACGGCGGTCAGGAGCAAGCCTGCTGTCGAAACAAAAGTCATTTTTAATGCTAGAGAAAAGGTATGATAAAAGCAACGTCAACCACACAAGTAGTAGCTCGAAAATATTAATGTGTGTGGGGTTTAAAAAAAAAAAAAAAAATGCGTTCAATACATTAGGAAATTAAAAACTCTAAAACTGGGCAAAAAGCCACATTAAATATGTATGTATGAGCACTTTTAGAACGCATCTGCGATATTTCTGTAAGCCTTTACAAAAACCACCTAGCCCTGACTGAAAACAAGTCACAATAAACGAGGGGTTGTTCTTTAATTTTGTCTGCAGGCTTCACAAAAACCTGGCAATCCCTGGAGCATTTAGAGCACTTCACCTCTGCTTAACGTCACCAAGAGTCCTTCTTTACCAGAGTGGTGCTCCATGCTGATCGTTGGCCGCACAACTGTCCATCTACTGGTGTCTAGCATCTGACTACTATACTGAAAAAGGAAACTGGCCGCTTGGCAATGTTTTTTGAGGAAGACATGGACTACTATTGCTACCTGGAAATGAAGAGAGAACAGATCTCGATTTTTACTACTAGGGAGGGATCATGCTCTAACTAGTATAGAAAGCTCTATTCTGAACACTGCAGGGGCAACACCTCATGTGATGTGTAAAGCCCACCCCAGTTTTAGTGTTAACCGAACCTACAGTATGTCATTGTAGCTGGCTACTAAGAGTGGCAAAGATTTGGCCAGGCCTGTTAAAAAAAAAAAAAAAAAAAAAACTGCATGCCCATTCCTTGCTATGAGAAAACAGGACATGTTTTTGAGACCCAAGACGACACCTTTAACACAGCATAGCTAACGCTTGTCAATTATGCGCACATATACCTTTCAGCTACTTACCCTTTATAAGCATCTGCCAGTTTCTTGTAACTATCGGGAGCAGAACTTCGGGGCGGTGAGAGACAGGTGCGCTCATACATGAGCGCCTCATTTGTAGCCGGTATGGTTGAATAAGCAGGCTGTGCTCCAAGACCTGACACTTGGGAGGGATCATAGGCGGAAGTCTGCGGCTGACGATATGCAGTACCCAGTGCAGCTGCCGACGCATAGGGAGTAGCCGTGGTAGAAACGGATCCATAAGGATGGGCTGGCGTCTGAGTGCTGTAGGCCGACGCCACTGAAGGAACCTGTGTAGCATATCCCGAGGTTAGAGCGGGTCCTTGTGGCCGATAAGCTGCAGCTGCCTGGGTATTATATGAAGAGGGATCTACAGTATATGCAGAGGACTGGCTCTCGTATCCCGACTGATTTCCAGCAGTAGGGGCTCGGCTAGCATAAGCAGAAGACAACGCGTATGTCTGACTGCTAAAGGCAGACGAAAATGACGGAGTTGTCTGGACCCCATAGGCGGATGATAAAGAACTATAGTCTGATGTTGCAGAACGATATTTTGATGCAAGTGCAGCTGAGGCCATTGCCCCCTCATAGTATGATCTTGTGGGCGACCTTCTCAGGGGACTCCTGTCTCGTGAGTAATACATTGGGGAAGGTGGACGCACTCTACTGTCATATCGCGCAGAATCTCCACCATAGCGCTCATATGGCGATTTCAGTGCATAGGATGCATAAGCCGCTTCAGATGCTCTCCTGCGGTTATACGTCTCAGAGCGGCTCTGTGGTGCATCTCGGTATTCATGAGACCTATGTGAGCGACCGCTATGAGAACTACCATTACTGCTCATGGGCCGATGAGCTTTATTCGACATCTCCACATTTATCCGTTTGCCTCTTATCTCTCTGCCATTCAGTTTGTTGATAGCTTCCCTAGCTTCGCTTTCTCTTTCCATGTGAACGAACGCATAGTCTGATGAAGTAGCATACAAGGAGAGGAAAAAAAAATACATGTTATACATCTCTCAGAATTTGTTACCTACACCGTATAATCTTGAAATGTCTATGATAGGCTTAGGTCAGTGGGCCATTCAAACAAAATCAAATCACAAATTCTCACGTAACAACTTAATGTGAACAATCGCTAAGCTCCAAATTAACCAACAAGTCAGACTGCTGAATACTCTTTCATGGACATATAAGTGCAACTGTATGTTTGATAACTAGCTTTCAACCTAGAGATGGTAGTACTCGGGGGAATGAATGCTCCGTTCACGTCCTGAGGCCATCTCGTCAGGACTGATCAGGTGAAGTTTTTAAAAGGATCCATCACAAACCATTTAATGGGTTTACCATGATCCATTAGGGTCGGTTTTTTTAAGTTCCACTACATAACGGGCCTGTTAGATATCTATGTTTCTCACTGATTACATTAGGGGCGCATACTATGCTATGTGGACATAAAGCACTAGATAACTGCTAATTATCATCTACCCTTACCACACATTTACGTAACTGCAAAACAACCATCCACAGGAGTGATGAGCTAAAACGCCAGCAAAGCTACTAACAGCTAGAGCCGAGCAGATGAAATGACGTGTGACCCTACAGTACAGGTCAAGTAGACTTAAAGGTCTTGCCCTACTTTGTTAAAAATATCATAAGCCCCTAAACGCAATAAAATAAAAAGATCCTATAATCACTTCATCCCCCACCATTTAGGTCCACCTTGAGATTAGTTTGCTTGACTGCAGCAATAATGTGCCTGTATACCACAAGTCAGCGCTGCAACCAATCACTGGCCTCAGCAGTAAAACTACAGACCGGAGCAGCAGAGGGGGATTAAGTGGAGAGTAATTTTTATCTTATCCCATTTAGAGACTGCACACCTTTAAGGTGCAATGCCCCCGGACTACAGCTCCGGCCCATTGACTATAATGGGGACGGGGTGAAACTCCGGCTGAGAAATGGCAGCGCATGGCGAAAAGCTGCATGAATTAATGTCGGACATGTCGTAGTTTTATTCCGGCAGCTTCTCGCCGTATGCTGCCATGCCTCCGCCCCTCCCCCTTTATACTCAATGGGGCCGGAGCGGTAGTCCAGGGGACACACGTTCACCAGCGGCAGGACGAATCCGACAGGCTGTTCCGTCGGGAGAACAGCCTGTCGGATCCGTCCTGCCGCCAGTGTGAAAGTAGCCTAAGCTATAACTATGACTAAGTAAGGCAACACTTCAGAAAAATATTTTAATGGGAAGAAAACACTAACAAAAATGAAGTTATAAAGAATAAATCTGTATGGTACAAGGCAGCTGGGTTATGGCGGTGGGAGCACTTGGGAAAGGCCAGGTTCACATCACAGTTTATTTTTCTGATCATTTAGAACAGAAAAATAAGGAAAAAGGATTTTTCATTTAACCCCTTAAGACATAATGCCATACATGCATGACACTATGAGCCTGCAATTGTATGGAGCGGGCTGCTGCTGCGTGCCCGCTCTATATGCGGCACCCGCTGGCTGTATGATACAGTCGGCACTCGGCCGCAATATTGGGGGACGGCATTCCTGGGGAACCCCGCCATTTAATCTTTCAGACGCCACAATCAAGGCTGATCACGACATCTGGAGTTAGGCAGAAGGAAGAGACTCCCTCTGCCTTCCGATCGGAGCCTCCGCAGTGGGCACAGTGAATGCCACAGCCTTCTCTCTGCTTTTCCTAGGCCAGTGACGACAGGTTCATAGATCATGTGGCCTAGGAGCAGTTCAGTCCTATTGAAGAGAAAGGGGCTGATCTGCTACACAAAGCACAGACGCTATACAGTGTAAGCTGCAGGAAGGCATCGGTACTCAAAGGTGTTGGGTCCTCACCGATCAGATACATATATCCTCCTTCTCTGGATAGTTAGATCATCAGTAAAAAAAAAGTATACACATTTGGCATCTGTTTTAGCCATTTCTGTCATTTTAGACAGAAAAACAATTCCATACCAAATGTGCATAAAAGGATGTTTAAAGGGTTTCTCTGGGCTTCCTATCCTCAGGAACAGTCATCAATATCAGATCGGCGGGGGTCTGACACCCAGCACCCCTGCAAATCACCTGTATAAAGGGAAGTGCGAAAGTGTGCACGTGCTGTTTCGCCTATTGTTCGCTGCTATGTGAGCAGGAAGAGAGGAGGGAGACGACAGGCACGCGCCTTCCCTTCATACAGCTGATCGTCGAGGGTGTCGGACCTCCGCCGATCTGATATCGATGACCTATCCTGATCAATATTAAAACCCAAAGAAGGCTCTTTTCACATCTGCGTTTTTGCTTTCCGTCCTAGAGGCTCTAGGACGGAAAGACACTGATCAGGATTATCACAATGCATTCTGAATGGAGAGAAATCCGTTCAGGATGCATCAGGATGTCTTCTGTTCAGTATGTGAACATTTTTTTTGGACGTTGACAAAACTGTAGCATGCTGCGGATTTGTCACCGTCCAAAAATCCGGAAGACATGCCGTAACGCCGGATCCGGAATTAATGGCCATTGAAAAGCATTAATCCGGATCCGGCTTTAAGCTAAATGTCGCTTCGGCGCATCGCCGAATCCGACGTTTAGCTTTTGTGAATGGTTACCTACACTAAAGTCCCGGCTGCAATGGTAAAGTGTAGTGGGGAGGCAGGGGAGAAGTATACTTACCGTCCACAATGACTTCAGAGCGCCCCATGAGCATGGATCACGCGATCGCCCCGGGAGCCGCACGGACTGTAAGTATCTGCTCCCCACTACTTACTATGGCAACCAAGACTTTAGTAGCGTCCTGGCTGCCATAGTAACACTGAAAGCATTTTGAAGACTGATCAGTCTTCAAATGCTTTCAGTTGTCTTGCGTTGTGACGGATCCGGCGGGCATTTCCGGCGACGGAAGTGCATGCCGGATCCTCACAACACAAGTGTGAAAGGGGCCGAACTCCTTTAAAATACAGGGTCCGTTTTTTCTTTATTTTTCTATTCTTCTGAAAAACAAACAGTAATGTAAACTCGGCCAAAGACCTAGGATGAGATCCAATCTTGCAGTAAACATGGCTCCTACACTGTCCTGGGAGGTAGACTCACGATCCACTCTGCCGTGCACGGGTACGAGTAGTGCAGGAACAAAGAGAGCTCCTCCATAAGCTAGGTGACTGGGGAAAGTAGTGCCACTGCTTCCCACATCAATCATGATTCTGTACAAATCACACGCAAAAGAATCTGCTCGTGTGACAACCACGACGAAACACAATCAGTGCTCAAATAGTGAGCAGAGCGGAAATCATATCTGTGACGATAAATTGAGTCGACGCGAGTAGACAGCAGATTCTCAGAAATTCGAGTGACACCTCTGCTATCATTTCCCCACAAGACGACGTTACATGTATGTTGCTGACGGGCGATTAACAATGGATTGCTATTTCGTTAAGAGAAAATATATTTACTTCTACCACCTCTCATCACTTGGGCCATGGTACATCGGAAACTCAACCTGTGACCACAGCAGAGATAAAATCATTTCCCCGCCATCTCGGGCTGACAAGGCACTAAACATGAGTGCCTTGAAGTGATCCTCCAGTTTATGAGAAATTCTTAGTAACTAGGGGACAAACAAAACACTTGCATGGTGACCTCATTTTCACCTGTAGATTGGCCCATTCCTGCACTGCTTCCCAGACTATCTGCTGCCCACTGCATCGGTACTCCAGGACATTTCCTACTTGTCCAGCCCTGCTCTTGGATTGGCCGCCACTATTCACATGAGCAGAGACGGCCAATCCAAGGGCAGCAGGAAGTGATTTATCACCAATGCATAGTGTGCATCTGAGCGTCTAAGAAGTAGTGCCGCCATCTTGGGTGACAGAAGGAGAGTCCTGGAATTTGCGGATCTGCAACAGAAAAGTCGAAAAGGAGGTCACCGGGTTAAGCGTTCTGTCTGTTCCCTAATCAGGTCTCATAAATGAAAAGATAAAGAAGATGCGGCACTCACCAAAAACTCTTTGCAGCTTTATTCACATTTAAAAATCAACGGCACGCGGGCACAGCTCCGAGGCAACAACCGTTTACCGTTTCGCCCTCTCTCAAGTCCTTGAGAAAGCGCAGCAAGCGCAAAACGGCTGTTGCCTCTGAGCTGTGCTCGCGTGCCGTTGATTTTTAAATGTGAATAAAGCTGCAAAGAGTTTTTGGTGAGCGTGGGGGAAAATATGGCGCCATGCAGAGGGCCGGTATCTGTGTGGGCCCTTAATGTGATGTTTTTCTTGCATCGGAGGGTCGCTTTAAAGCTAGTGATTGACTGCAGCCTGTAAACAGAAACCGAAGCTGCAGCGCTGGAAACGTCAAGAACTCGGCGGTCAGTATAGGATATTTCATTATTTTATCACATTTGGTGGCTCTGGGGGAGGTACCTTCTAACAAGCTTAAAGGGGTCGCCTGGTGTCTGGAGGAAATCCAACCACCCCTGGGATCCATCTGAAATAAAGAACAGGTAAGTACTTACCGGCCAGATCCCACACCACCGCTCCGGTCCATTGGACTCCATTTACATGGCAATAGAAATGTCCAGTTACTGGCTATTTTCCGGTACACAGCTATGGGCCGGTGATCGTCTACAGTGGTCACCGCTGCAGCCAGGAGAGTGATGGTACAGGATATGGCAGGTAAGTACTCACCTATTCTTTCAGGTGAAGGTGCCACGGGCCGGCTACCTCCTGGCACCGAGCAGAGCCTGCTAAGGTCGGGCACAGCAGTCACGGAGGACGCGCAGGACGCAGTCGCACTGGACGCTCGCTCTGAGATTCCAGCTGGAGCTCAGCGAGCGCGCGCAGTAACAGCCGCCATCTTATTTCCCCAGCACACCGGCGGCCATTTTAGTTTCCTTCCTTTCTGGCCGCGACCTCCTAAAGTTATCTCTCGCCGCCCACCCTCCGCCATTACCTTTCACCACATCGCACTCTATCACCTTCCCGTATTCTTCGAACAGGGTTCGGAGTTCGGCGGCGTCGTAGCCAGGGCCGACGTTACCGACGAATATTTTCCAGGTGTTCTGGGGCCGGGGCTTGGACAGCTCGACCACCATTTTCTTGCCGTGGAGCTCCCGGCCGTTTAGCTCCTCGATCGCTTTCATGGCGCGGTCCGAGCCTCGCATGTGAACGAAAGCGTATTGCTTCATGACGGCGCAGCTCACCACCGTGCCGTACTTCTCGAAGAGCTCGCTCAGCTCCTCCTGCGTGGTCCGGTCATCCACGTTACCGACGAAAATCTTCATCGAGTCCCTCATGGATGCCAGCTTTCTAGAATCAGAAACACAAGAGTAAACGCAACTGTGGCTACACTGCCTGTTCGACGCCCAGAACGACCGCTTCACGCCAACCCAGTGGATGCAGGATGCTATCGCGATACTTGCGCCACACTTCCGGTCTGACGCGGAAAGTCACGTGACGTGACGTCCCAAAAGTGTATTGGTCGCAATAACAACGAAAACAAAAAAAGCAATGTGCTGCAAGTGTGAACCGTGACCAAAATCTACCAAACGGCGACACTCAGGGCACGGTGTTGCTGCCTAGTGTCACAAAAGTCCATCTTCATTGATTTATATATATATATATTTATATAAGCTTAGTTGTCCATAGCAACTAGGATTGCCACGTAAAAAAGTACTGCCTAAGTTAAGCCACTCCCAAAGTGGGTGTGGTTGTGGGCGCAGGGCTTATGCTGTCATACTGTGGTTCCCAATAATAATAATTCCCATAAGCGGCCCCCATTAGTGTCCCCAGTAAGAACAATGCCCCCATTAGTGCCCCCAGTACTAGTAATGCCCCTATTAGTGCCCCCCCCCCAGTAAGAACAATGCCCACATTAGTACCCAGTTTTCTGGTTCTAAAAAAACAAACAAACAAAAAAAAAAAAAAACTCTACTGACTGGAAACACAGGACAGGACCTGTTCGACAGCTTGATGATGTCTTACAGGTCCTGTCCTTTAGGCCTCATGCACACGACCGTATGTGTTTTGCGGTCCGCAAACTGCAATTTACGTAACGCAGCCCATTGTAGAAGCGCTTATTCTTGTCCGCAAAATGGACAAGAATAGGACATACTCTATTTTTTTAGCGGGGTCACGGAACTGAGCAACTATTGCGGACAGCACACAGTTCTGTCCGCATCTTTTGTGGCCCCATCGAAGTGAATGACGCGGACCAAAACAACGGTCGTGTGCATGAGGCCTTAGCATTGAGTATTCCCCGCAGCGCAAGCAAATGGAGGAGGTGAGTTTTTTTTAAAGATTAACACAAGGGGGGAGGGGAGGTAAAGGCTGTAATTACGAGCACTTCACAATGGAAGCGCTCATTAGTAACAGGCCTTATAGAAAACTACCGGCAATTAATATTGCCAGTAAAAAAAAAATACGCGTGTCGGCAGCTAAAGGAGCTCTTAAAAATGAAAGGTGGAATCTGATTGGTTGCTATGGGCAACTAAGCCTGTTTTCCTTTGCACCAGTTTTGATAAATTAACCCTTACCCTCAGTTCACACTTTAGCGTTTTTACGCGCGTTCGAACGCGCATAAAAACGCACAACTGTACAGTACCCATGCATTCCTATGGGCCTGGTTCACACTTGCGCGTTTTTATGCGTGTTCGAACGCGCGTAAAAACGGCCGACGCAAAAGCAAGTATGTTTGCGTTTTTTGGCCCGTTTAACGCGCGTCCACAGAGTTTAATAGGGACGCGCGTTAAACGCGCGATTCCTATTTTGTGCAGCGCGATTTAATTCGCGCGTTAAAAATGCGCGAATTAAACGTGCTGCACAAACGCCCAGGTCTGAACCCAGTGTTATGAGCAGTAGCAGTAATCCAGCGTCCTCTGTCACACAATATGGCTGCAGTGGTATCATCAATTTTTAATGCAACTTTTGCACAGTTTGCTGTAACCATGGAGCAGAAAGCATTGTTGCACCCATCCCAAGTTCTCACAAAGTGGGGGTCATTTATGAAGGGATTTGTGATTTTTTTTTTTTGTCGAAAAAAGGAGTCACAGGTTCTTTTTTAACTGGGCGTGCGACAGCATTTAGTTGCAAAATTTACTACTATTTACGACTGGAAACAGTAAATGTTGGTGAAAAACAACAAAGGGCTTAAAGGGAACCTGTCACCGGGATTTTGGGTATAGAACTAAGGACATGGGCTGCTAGATGGCCGCTAGCACATCCGCAATATCCAGTCCACATAGCTCTGTGTGCTTTTATTCTGTAAAAAAACTGATTTGATACATATGCAAATTAACCTGAGATGAGTCCTGTCCCTGAGATGAGTCAGGGACAGGACTCATCTTAGGTTAATTTGCATATGTATTAAATCAGTTTTTTTACACAATAAAAGCACACAGAGCTATGGGGACTGGATATTGCGGATGTGCTAGCGGCCATCTAGCAGCCCATGTCCTCAGCTCTATACCCAAAATCCCAGTGACAGGTTCCCTTTAAGGACTGCCATAGATAAGCCTAATTTATGACCAGACACACGCCTCATCATAAATTAGACCAATCTAATGGCAGAGCAAGGGGGAAACTAAGACCCCTTGCAGACGAGTGTGTCCGGAAAACTGCGCGATTTCACGAAGTCATTCAGTTTTGTTTGCGATCGTGTTCAGTGGTTCAGTTTTTATCTCGTGGGTGCAATGTGATTTACTGCGTTTTGCACGCGCGTGATAAATAACTGAATGTGTACAAACAACATCTCTTAGCAACCATCCATGAAAATCGCATCCGCACTTGCTTGCGGATGCAATGCAATTTTCACGCAGCCCCATTCACTTCTATGTGGACAGTGTTGCGTGAAAATTGCAGAATACAGAACATGCTGCGATTTTCACGCAACGCAAAAGTGAGGCGTGAAAACCACCGCTCATGTACACAGCCCCATTTAAATGAATGGGTCCGTATTCCGTGTGGGCACAATGCGTTCGCATCACGCATTGCACCCGCGTGGAATTCTCGCTAGTGTGAAAGGGGCCTAAGACCCCCGAAAAAAGCCATCTTAGTAAATGTGCCCCAGTAGCTGTGGCTGAACTCTCGAGCTCTGTCAGACCGAATTTACACCTGCCTGTTTTGCTGCATTTTCTTTTTCTTGCTAAACTATTTTTTTAGGGGCCCGTATAGTTCTGAAATGGTTTTGAGGGACGTGTATATTACAATCCCCCTAAAATACTCCATTTTAAAAAATCTGCACTGTTGATACTAGTCAAAACGGCATTTAGGAAGTTTGTTAATCCTTAAGGCCCCTCGCATGCAGACGATCAGTGAAAAATGCACGATTTCGCAAGCAAGTCCATTCAGTTTTGCCTGCGATCGCGTTCAGTTGTTCAGTTTTTATCGCACGGGTGGAATGCGATTTAATGCGTTTTGCACGCGCGTGATAAAAAACAATGTTTAAAAAATAACATCTCTTAGCAAACATCAAGAAAAAACGAATCGCATCCACACTTGCTTGCGGATGCGGTTTTTACGAAGCCCCATTCACTTCTATGGGGCCAGCGTTGCGTGAAAAACACATAATATAGAGCATGCTGTGATTTTCACACAACGCACAAGTGATGTGTGAAAACCATCGCTCATGTACACAGACCCATTGAAATGAATGGGTCTGGATTCAGTGCGGGTGCAATGAGTTCGCATCACACATTGCACCCGCGCGGAATACTTGCTCATGTGAAAGGGGCCTTATAGGTTTCATAGGAATTCAAGGTTTTTTTCAAGGGAAAGGAGCCCCGCAAGGTGTTGGCTGGAGGACTCTGGTCTGGCCACCACCTAGCCGGCTCCCCATAGAAGTGAATGGGAGCGTACCGCGCATGTGCGGCCCCCACTCCCATTCATTTCTATGGGGCCGATGGAAATAGCCAAGCCACTGCTCAGCTATTTTTGCCGGCCTATAGAAAATGAATGGAGGGCAGCTGCACATGTGCAGTGCGCCCTCCTTCACTTGCGGATCTCCGTTCTCGATATTGCTGCGGGTCCCAGCGGTTTGACCCAGATTTATAAGACAATGGGGGCATGTCCTAGCGATATGCCCCCATTGTCCATGATGAGACAACCCCTTTAAGATCCGATCTGTCAGGGTCCAACACCTAACACTACTGCAGAACAGCTGTTCAGAAGTAGCTCCCTCCACTGTGTAGTGGACAGAAGTACATTTCTCCCAAAACGTTAGGGATATTTGGCTTGCAGGTGAAATTTCGTGATGAACCTAAAATGCATTCTAAACTTTAGTGCTCTTTCACACGAGCAGATGCCATGCGTGGAATCCGCTGCGTGAAAGAGTGCCAAGCCGCACTCTGGACTTGATTTTGTAGTAAAAAGATCACAGAGAGGCACGGAGCATTATCAATCATGTTAATGCTCCCTGTCTCTGCTGTCCAGAGCGCTGCTTGGCTGTCTTTCACGCAGCGGATTCCACGTATGGCATCCGCTTGTGTGAAAGAGCCCTTACAGGTGAACTTAATGTGACCTTCTCTAAACTTTTGACTGCACATGTCCAACTGTTCAATGTTTCAGTACTTTTTGCACAACTTGCTATTCTCTAACAAGGAGCAGCAAAATTCACAAAAGGTGTTTGATCCATCCAATACATTTCCTGGTTCAATTAGAATTGGTATTTAAACAGTCCTTCTCATCATGCTGTTTACATTTTGACATCATGAGACCAAGACGACACCTAACGTTTGATCAACAGTACCTCACCATTGCGAGGCTTCAAGCAGGATGTTCTCAGACAGAAGTAACCACTGAGCCTAAAGGGGTTGTCCGAGTTATTTTTTTGTTCTTATATGTTTCTAACAAATGTAAAGGCTTTACCATGCACTTACTGCATCTGTAGTTGCTTCTTTCTCAGATTTCACCGAGGGTCACATGACCTGTGATGTCAGCTTCTCTCCCTGCTCTGATGATGTTTCGTGCACAAGCCTCAGAGAGCAGATCTGTGTCTGTACACAGGACGTCACTGTGCTGGCAACGCCCCCCTGCACTGGCTGAGCTGCTGCTCTGTGCCTTGTGTCTCCCTCCCACTGGATACTTCAGGAAAGATTAACCCCTCAGGGCTGAAGGCTTTACTGAGTAGCTGCAGGCAGTGAGGAGACAAATACTGGGCACAAAAGCTGACAAAGGAGTTCTGCAGAGCATTGCACGAGAACAGGTAGGGAGAAGATCCTGTGTGTATCAGTCATTGCACAGTTGGGACTTGTAGTCCTACACATACAGCATGCTGCTGAGTAGCCCAGCAGTCAGACATGTCACTCAGGGCAGACTTACTCACTCCCATTGCAGGGCGCATCAGGGGGGGGGGGGGACTGCAGAGATTGTTGTTATTGCATGTAAACAAAGGACCAGAAGAGAACCAGGGAAATTAGGAAATAGAATTTTTTTTTTTACCTAAAACTTGCTTAGCTCAGTTATGTATTGCTGCCCATCAGATTTACAGTGCTATATATTTTTCTTTTTCATAACTCTGACAACCCCTTTAAACTGTCATAGAGAGTCATCAGCAGATTGTAAGAGAGATACAGAGAGACTGGAAGAGTCACAGTAAGGCACAGAAGTGGACGTCCTTTGGCCACATCCCACACTGATGACAGCTTCATTGTGAACAATGCCCTGCGAAACTGGATGATGAATGCCACACAACTCCAGGCAAATTTACTGTAAAGGGGTTCTCCGGGATTTAAGAAAATGAAAATACTTATTATATATATATTACTTTATTATTATATATTACTTTATTATAAATATATTCTCAAATACCTTTCATTATTTATAATGGCTCCTTTTTGTCTGGGGAGCAATCATCAGCGGAAACAAAATGGCCGCTGTCCCATTAGTTCACACAAAGCCTGTCTTGATCAGACATGAGGACAAGTTACTTCACAGCACTGAGGTGAAGAGCTGCCTCATCCTCCTCCTCTCTACTTGTCAGGGATTATGATCCTGAATACAGATGATAAGAACTTTTGCTGAATCTGGCAAATTTAGTTCATGAGGAGACATAAAGTACAGAGAGGACAGACAGGACAGACTGTGGTAATGTGGGGCTGTGGTAATGGAGACTGCATACAAGAGCTGCTGCTCATTAGCCACACGTCACCCTCCTCTTATGTCTCCTCATCTTCTCCATTCCCACAGATATTCACCTGTATGAGGCAGCTCCTTGCCTCTTTACCTACTGTTGTGAAGTAACTTGTCCTCCTGTGTGATTAGGACAGGTTTTGTGTGTACTAATAGGATGGCGGCCATTTTATGACCTAATGATTGCTCCCTAGACAAAACAAGCCATTCTAAGTAATGAAAGGTATTTGTGAATATATTTATTATAAAATAATATTTAAAGGGGTTGTCCAAGTTATATTTATTGATGACCTATCCTCAGGATAGGTCATCAATATCAGATCGGCGGGGGTCCAACACCCGGCACCCCCGCCGATCAGCTGTTTGAAGAGAAGGCGAGCGCCGTGCCAGCGCTGCCTCCTCGTCATTGTTTACATGCTGGCCGTTGCATCTGCAGCGGTGAGCAGGTGTAATTACACCCAAGCCGTTCCATTCATTTTAATGGGACGGCTCTGTAGTATACACTTGTATAGAAACGAGCCGTCCCATTGAAACGCTGGACGAGGGACAAGTGGGCCTTAGTGCTGTTCACTGATGAAAGTCGATTAACGCTGAGGAGAAATTATGGCCACCAATGATGTTTGAGACGTCAAGGAGAGCGCTATGCATCTGCCACTGTTTGCCTTTGGTGGTGGTGTTACAGTGTGGGCAGGTGTGTCTAGTCAATACAGATCTGCCCTACACTTTGTGAATGGTACAATGACAAGCCCATACTACATGAATAACATCATTAATCCAGTCATTATGCCTCTGCATAAACAACACAGGCGACAATGCGCCATCTCATCGAGGTCGCATCATTAGAGAACGGCTGCTGGAGACTGGAGAACCTCAAATTGAGTGGCCTGCACTTTCTCCAGACCCGAATCCCATTAAAAACCTATGGGATCAGCTGAGTCGCCATGTAGAGACTTGTAACTCTGTACCCCAGAACCTCAATGACCAGACAAGCCACCCTTCAAGAAGAGTGGAATGCCATGCCTCAGCAGACAATGAGTGAACAGCATGAGACATTGTTGTCAAGCTGTAATTGATGCTCAAGGCCACATGACTAGTTATTGAGATAATGACATTTTTGTGGGGGTATACCTACCACTATTGTTGGCTTTTGTTTCAATAAATTGTTTGTGATGAGGAACTTACCATTGGTGCTTCTACTTAAATGCCCTACTTTCGTGATATAATATCACTGTAGCGTGAACTTGTTACGTTTTCCATAAATTTATCACAAAAGCCAAATATCCCTAACTTTATGTGAGTAGTGTATGTACAGATGTAAATACAATTACAAAAAGGATGGGCACTCAATAATATAAGGCCGTGAATGGACAACAAAAACCTAGATATATTGTATGTCAAATATAAATTTTTTTAAAATTAAAAATATATATAGACCAACATAAATTCATTAACAATACTTCTATAAAATCCTAACAAATTGGGGTGGCCATTCCCAACATAGTGTCCACTTATTCTAAAATATGCAGGTACTAGGACTTATAAATTAATGTCCACTTATTCTTTTAATATGTAGATGCTTGAGATGTTATAATCCACTACCTATTGGGTCCAGATTCCAGATAACTTCCAACTCAAATGTTAGTGACCTGCTGAAAATAAAATGCAAGTACGATACTGCTCCTTATGTCTGCATTAGCTCGTCCTATTGTGGGCGGTTGGGAGTGGAGACGTGTCTCAAACACTCAATCTTGTAATGGAAAGCGAGGTTCAAATGTCTTGCTTTGTCCTTCCAAGACCTTTTGGTTGTGTGCATGTGGCGTCCCACCTGACACACTGAATTGGACACGTGACTAGATCTCAAACCCCGTGACCTTAGGGCCTTTTACACGAGCAATACAGATTATGTCTGGGTCTGTTCAGGGGGAAAAAAAATATGATGCTTTTACATGCAAGTTCAACCAAAACTGATTGAACTTGCATGTAAAAGCATCATATTTTTTTCCCCTGAACAGACCCAGACATCATCTGAATCTTTGTGCACGGATGAAAACATCTGGTGTTGGGGAGGAGTAGCCAATGGCAGACGGGGACGAGCCTCCCTAGCATCGCGGGTGACGCTAGGGAGGCTACCCCCCAACACCGGATGTTTTCATCCGTGCACGGGGAAAACCAGCTGCACTGGTGCAGGGACCAGGAGCGGTGCAGGGAGCCAGGTAAGTAGATTTAGTGTGAGTGGCCTGGGCATATAGGGGACATTTTTTAGTCTCGGATAACCCCTTTAAGCCAAGGTCATCTTGACTGGCATAACGCGTTAAAGAGCCTCTGTCAGCATGAGCAACCCTATTAAAGCATGCTTATTTTCTGGTAGGTATGATCTTCCAGAAAAATCTTTGTAGGTTTCAGTGTTCCTGAGATTTTCGTTTTTTTATCTTTATGCAGATCAGGTAGTTGGAGCACCAGGGGCCTGCGTAGCTCTTTGAGCACCCCTACATCTACAACTCTAGTGGTCAGTACACCCCCTTTCCTTCTATTGCCAGGACTAATAACCCTGTGTAATGGTTCCTGCGCTGTGGCTTATTAATTGGTGGTCCAGCGTTATTTGTGGTTTAAAAACATTGACTTATGAAACTCATGCATTTCCCTAGGAATGTGCTGTGGCTTAGGCTAGTTTCACATCTCCAGCAGGCTGTTCTGACAGAGAAGAGCCTGCCGGAATTCTCTGAATCCAGAGCGCCCACTACCCCCATTAACTATAATGGGGTCTGACGGAGATCCAGCAAAAATGCCCAATGCTGCATACTGGCCGATTCCCGGCATTCTCTGAAGGAGCTGGCTGCTGGATCTTAATGCCAGAGATGTGAAGCTAGCTTTATATGTATGCAATCACTGGCAGCAGTGAAGCCTCTGCATAATGAATAATTACCCTTCCATTCTGCCGGCAGCTGCGCTCCTGTGCTATCTGTGAAGCTACCAGAACCTCCACTTCTGGGTGGACTGAGGTCACCAGTGACTTCACACATTGCAGAGAAGTGCAGCTCCTAGGGGAATGTATGATTCTGATAAAACCCTCTGACACCAATGACTCCATATAAAATATTAACACTAAGTCACCAATGATTATTGGTGATTTAGAACGGATCTGGTTGTATTATATCCCAAATGAACAACACGGATCCATCACTAAATATGTTGTCTGAAAAAACTGGTCCGTCACCATTGACTTACATTGTTTCATGATGGATCAGTCTTGATCAGTATCCCATAACGCACTCAAAAATGCTGCGTGCAGCGCTTTTGTTTGCGTCATGGGAACGCAACGAAATGCATTATGGTGCACTTCGTTCCGTTTAGCTCAGTCCCTATTGACAGTAAATGGGGACAAAACGTAAGCGTTTTCCTCCGCTTTTGAGATCCTATGACGATCTCAATAGCGGAATGGAAAACACTGATGTGAAAGTAATCTTACACCTACAACCTTAAAGGGGTTGTCTGGGCTTTTACTATTGATGACCTGTCCTCAGGATAGGTCATCAATATCAGATTGATGGGAGTTCGACACTCGGGACCCCTGCTGATCAGCTATATGAGGAGATGCCATTTCCCTTCTTTCTCCCTGCTCACCGCTGCTGTCTATGGCAAAGACTATAAACAGCAGCTGTGAACAGAAAGAGAGTAGGGAGACGGCATGTGTGCACCGTCTTCTCATACAGCTGATCGGCAGGGGTGCCGGGTGTCGAACCCCTGCCGATCTTATATTGATTACCTATCCTGAGGTCATCAATAGTAAAAGACAACCCCTTTAAATGCATTTTATTGGGATTTTATGTGATAGACCAACACAATGTAGCAAGTATGTGTGAAGTGAAAAGAAAATGAAAGAACATGGGGGGTCATTTACAAACAGATGTACACCACTTTAGTGGCATATTTCTGGTGCAGATTCTATTGCGTGACATGTCACAGCAGAATCTGCGACTTCTTCCCCGCTGATGGCAGGTCTAAAAATAAGGGGGCGTGGCAGGGACAGCCCGGCATGCCCGTCTCATTCATCATTTTCTACGCCCAGTTTAGGCGTAGAAAATTGTCTAATTGTAAAACGGGAAAGCTGGCTTAGGTGCCAAAGCAACCAGATTCTACCTTTGATTTTTCAGAACTCCTTTGGAAAATGAACCGCTGCTATGGACAACATAAGCCAGTTTTCCTATACATCAGTTTTGATAAATCGCCTCCATATTTTTCTGCCAATTAAAACAGGATAGTGACACAATATTTTTTACATCTGTTATTTTCTGATTACAGATCTTTTTATTCTATTTTCTGCACAAGATTAAGGGAGCAGCCATTTTGCCTGAGCTGCTAACAGCATTTAGGGATCTTTTACAGCAGCCCTATAGTCCACAGATGCAATACACTGGTGGAGACTCAATGGAGGAAATTTATCAAGCCCCGCACTCTAGAACTCTCGGTTCAAAAAGTTGCTTATATGCACAGACATTTTCTGATCTGATTTTATACCACTCACTACAGTTTTGAAAAGTGGGTGAAAAAATGGACATGGTTAGCCTGGCGAACTGATTTAAGCCAGATTTATCAAATCTAACTTATAAAAAGCTCCAAAAATTGTCACAATCTTACTGCAGCAAAGTAGTGATGTAGAAAGTGGAGTAATATTTTAGGATAAAATTGTTAAACTTAAAGATACACCAAATTTAACAATGTGTAACATTTAATAAATTTGCCACAAATTACGGCAACACACTCCTGAAAAACTGACTGTAACAATTCCTTGCCTGATACATTTCCACCATTGACTGTGACCAGTGTGGATGCTATTGTACAGAGAAGTAGTATATAAGCAGTGACCATTGCCTATTGTGAATAGTGGATCCTGTGTTATCTGTATAGAGGTCTTAAGTTTCATTGTAATCCTCAGGGGTGTGGAAATCCTATCGCCCGACGTCCGGGACATGCAGTTTTGGGCACCGGGCAAGTAGTTTGTACAGTTGTTTAGCCCTGCTGCAGGGAAGTATCAGGGCTGAGTGGGTTGGGTAGTAATAGGAGCGGTTATATGCGAGCTGACCGCTCCTAAATCTGTCAGCCGGTCCCTGCATCTGCCTACTGTACTTCTTGCAGGCTGCCCCGGCTCCTCCTCACTCCCATATTGAAGTCTTCGCCCACCTGCCAGCACAGGAGGAGGGCACAGTAATTCAGCACACTGTTTCCAGAGACTGAGTGACTCCAAGCCAAGATGGGAGAAAAGACGTGAGAGACCCTAAGGCCCCTTGCAGATGAGCGTTCCTCCCGGAGCCTGTCCACATCGAAGCTCCCGGCCTGACCTGCAACCCCCGACTGGGGTCACATAGCATTATACTGATTTATGATGCTATGTAACCCTTACAGTTCTGGAATGTGTTGGATAACACTGGCATCATTATGCCTGCATTATACAATACATTCCAGAACTGTAAGGGCTACATAGCATCATAAATCAGTAT
>JAKVIS010002412.1:0-23051 GCA_033119425.1 Bufotes viridis | reverse complement strand
CCTGACTGAGATTGAAGCATCATGGCTGCTGCCAGGTAGGTAAACAATGTGGGCCCATTGTGATGGTCATCGTCCGTGGATGCTAGGGACTCCACTTTGACACGCTCAGTGTTCCGTCTATGGAAATTTTCATTGGTGCTGCCCTATTTGTTTTCTGAGCTTGCCATTTGGATTAGCAGTTGAACAGACCAGTCAATTCAAGGAATTTGTGCTGTGGTGAAAGGTTTGGATTGCAAAGAGGAGCCTGCAAGGAGGAAACCTGGTCTCTGTGCAGCATTGCTCGCAGTTGCAATTGAGCGCGAGCTGGATCCTATTCTCAGGTTTCTGGAACAGGTAGGTCAGGTGCAGAGGTCCTGGAAAGTATGCTACCACCAAGAGTGAGTTCATCGGACAGACAGGCGCAAAGTTAATTTCCATGGACCAAAACATTTCAAAACCTATGCTTAATACTTTAGGTAAAAAGGACCTGCAGTCACTAAACTGATCTGAACCTGCAAGGCAGCTTCCCAAGAGGAAAAACAAAATATGATTTTGCCCCAGACTTAGCCTATTAACATTCCCTTGTGCTGACAGTGGAGGCACATGTTCAGAAAAACAAGTTTTGAGGACCATTCTACCAGAAATAGGTAAGACTGCTGGTGTGTACTGTACTTGCCAAGGTGTAATGAGGCATCATTCTAATCTGTACAAAGGGCATTTTTAAACAATGCCCCTACCCCTGTGACACGGCACACTTGACCCAAGAAATACAATTCCACCCTCACCTGTTGATGTGCACGGTTCCACACCTGACTGAGGAATGAAGCATCATGGCTGCTGCCAGGTAGGTAAACAATGTGGGCCCATTGTGATGTCATCGTCCGTGGATGCTAAGGGACTCCACTTTGACACGCTCAGTGTTCCGTCTATGGAAATTTTCATTGGTGCTGCCCTATTTATTTTCTGAGCTTGCCATTTGGATTAGCAGTTGAACAGACCAGTCAATTCAAGGAATTTGTGCTGTGGTGAAAGGTTTGGATTGCAAAGAGGGAGCCTGCAAGGAGGAAACCTGGTCTCTGTGCAGCATTGCTCGCAGTTGCAATTGAGCGCGAGCTGGATCCTATTCTCAGGTTTCTGGAACAGGTAGGTCAGGTGCAGAGGTCCTGGAGAAGTATGCTACCACCAAAGTGAGCTCATCGGACAGACAGACGCCAAAGTTAATTTCCATGGACCAAAACATTTCAAAACCTATGCTTAATACTTGAGGTAAAAAGGACCTGCAGACACTAAACTGATCTGAACTTGCAAGGCAGCTTCTCAAGAGGAAAAACAAAAAATGATTTTGCCCCAGACTTAGCCTATTAACATTCCCTTGTGCTGACAGTGGAGGCACATGTTCAGAATAACAAGTTTTGAGGACCATTCTACCAGAAATAGGTAAGACTGCTGGTGTGTACTGTACTTGCCAAGGTGTAATGAGGCATCATTCTAATCTGTACAAAAGGGCATTTTTAAACAATGCCCCTACCCCTGTGACACGGCACACTTGACCCAAGAAATACAATTCCACCCTCACCTGTTGATGTGCACGGTTCCACACCTGACTGAGGAATGAAGCATCATGGCTGCTGCCAGGTAGGTAAACAATGTGGGCCCATTGTGATGTCATCGTCCGTGGATGCTAAGGGACTCCACTTTGACACGCTCAGTGTTCCGTCTATGGAAATTTTCATTGGTGCTGCCCTATTTATTTTCTGAGCTTGCCATTTGGATTAGCAGTTGAACAGACCAGTCAATTTAAGGAATTTGTGCTGTGGTGAAAGGTTTGGATTGCAAAAGAGGGAGCCTGCAAGGGAGGAAACCTGGTCTCTGTGCAGCATTGCTCGCAGTTGCAATTGAGCGCGAGCTGGATCCTATTCTCAGGTTTCTGGAACAGGTAGGTCAGGTGCAGAGGTCCTGGAGAAGTATGCTACCACCAAAGTGAGTTCATCGGACAGACAGACGCAAAGTTAATTTCCATGGACCAAAACATTTCAAAACCTATGCTTAATACTTTAGGTAAAAAGGACCTGCAGTCACTAAACTGATCTGAACCTGCAAGGCAGCTTCCCAAGAGGAAAAACAAAATATGATTTTGCCCCAGACTTAGCCTATTAACATTCCCTTGTGCTGACAGTGGAGGCACATGTTCAGAAAACAAGTTTTGAGGACCATTCTACCAGAAATAGGTAAGACTGCTGGTGTGTACTGTACTTGCCAAGGTGTAATGAGGCATCATTCTAATCTGTACAAAGGGCATTTTTAAACAATGCCCCTACCCCTGTGACACGGCACACTTGACCCAAGAAATACAATTCCACCCTCACCTGTTGATGTGCACGGTTCCACACCTGACTGAGGAATGAAGCATCATGGCTGCTGCCAGGTAGGTAAACAATGTGGGCCCATTGTGATGTCATCGTCCGTGGATGCTAAGGGACTCCACTTTGACACGCTCAGTGTTCCGTCTATGGAAATTTTCATTGGTGCTGCCCTATTTATTTTCTGAGCTTGCCATTTGGATTAGCAGTTGAACAGACCAGTCAATTTAAGGAATTTGTGCTGTGGTGAAAGGTTTGGATTGCAAAAGAGGGAGCCTGCAAGGAGGAAACCTGGTCTCTGTGCAGCATTGCTCGCAGTTGCAATTGAGCGCGAGCTGGATCCTATTCTCAGGTTTCTGGAACAGGTAGGTCAGGTGCAGAGGTCCTGGAGAAGTATGCTACCACCAAAGTGAGTTCATCGGACAGACAGACGCAAAGTTAATTTCCATGGACCAAAACATTTCAAAACCTATGCTTAATACTTTAGGTAAAAAGGACCTGCAGTCACTAAACTGATCTGAACCTGCAAGGCAGCTTCCCAAGAGGAAAAACAAAATATGATTTTGCCCCAGACTTAGCCTATTAACATTCCCTTGTGCTGACAGTGGAGGCACATGTTCAGAAAAACAAGTTTTGAGGACCATTCTACCAGAAATAGGTAAGACTGCTGGTGTGTACTGTACTTGCCAAGGTGTAATGAGGCATAATTCTAATCTGTACAAAAGGGCATTTTTAAACAATGCCCCTACCCCTGTGACACGACACACTTGACCCATGAAATACAATTCCACCCTCACCTGTTGATGTGCACGGTTCCACACCTGACTGAGGAATGAAGCATCATGGCTGCTGCCAGGTAGGTAAACAATGTGGGCCCATTGTGATGTCATCGTCCGTGGATGCTAAGGGACTCCACTTTGACACGCTCAGTGTTCCGTCTATGGAAATTTTCATTGGTGCTGCCCTATTTATTTTCTGAGCTTGCCATTTGGATTAGCAGTTGAACAGACCAGTCAATTTATGGAATTTGTGCTGTGGTGAAAGGTTTGGATTGCAAAATAGGGAGCCAGCAAGGAGGAAACCTGGTCTCTGTGCAGCATTGCTCGCAGTTGCAATTGAGCGCGAGCTGGATCCTATTCTCAGGTTTCTGGAACAGGTAGGTAAGGTGCAGAGGTCCTGGAGAAGTATGCTACCACCAAAGTGAGTTCATCGGACAGACAGACGCAAAGTTAATTTCCATGGACCAAAACATTTAAAAACCTATGCTTAATACTTTAGGTAAAAAGGACCTGCAGTCACTAAACTGATCTGGACCTGCAAGGCAGCTTCCCAAGAGGAAAAACAAAATATTATTTTGCCCCAGACTTAGCCTATTAACATTCTCTTTGTGCTGACAGTGGAGGCACATGTTCAGAAAACAAGTTTTGAGGACCATTCTACCAGAAATAGGTAAGACTGCTGGTGTGTACTGTACTTGCCAAGGTGTAATGAGGCATCATTCTAATCTGTACAAAAGGGCATTTTTAAACAATGCCCCTACCCCTGTGACACGGCACACTTGACCCAAGAAATACAATTCCACCCTCACCTGTTGATGTGCACGGTTCCACACCTGACTGAGGAATGAAGCATCATGGCTGCTGCCAGGTAGGTAAACAATGTGGGCCCATTGTGATGTCATCGTCCGTGGATGCTAAGGGACTCCACTTTGACATGCTCAGTGTTCCGTCTATGGAAATTTTCATTGGTGCTGCCTTATTTGTTTTCTGAGCTTGCCATTTGGATTAGCAGTTGAACAGACCAGTCAATTCAAGGAATTTGTGCTGTGGTGAAAGGTTTGGATTGCAAAAGAGGGAGCCTGCAAGGAGGAAACCTGGTCTCTGTGCAGCATTGCTCGCAGTTGCAATTGAGCGCTAGCTGGATCCTATTCTCAGGTTTCTGGAACAGGTAGGTCAGGTGCAGAGGTCCTGGAAAAGTATGCTAGCACCTAAGTGAGCTCATCGTGACAGACAGACGCAAAGTTAATTTCCATGGACAAAAACATTTCAAAACCTATGCTTAATACTTGAGGTAAAAGGACCTGCAGACACTAAACTGATCTGAACTTGCAAGGCAGCTTCTCAAGAGGAAAAACAAAAATGATTTTGCCCCAGACTTAGCCTATTAACATTCCCTTGTGCTGACAGTGGAGGCACATGTTCAGATAACAAGTTTTGAGGACCATTCTACCAGAAATAGGTAAGACTGCTGGTGTGTACTGTACTTGCCAAGGTGTAATGAGGCATCATTCTAATCTGTACAAAAGGGCATTTTTAAACAATGCCCCTACCCCTGTGACACGGCACACTTGACCCAAGAAATACAATTCCACCCTCACCTGTTGATGTGCACGGTTCCACACCTGAATGAGGAATGAAGCATCATGGCTGCTGCCAGGTAGGTAAACAATGTGGGCCCATTGTGATGTCATCGTCCGTGGATGCTAAGGGACTCCACTTTGACACGCTCAGTGTTCCGTCTATGGAAATTTTCATTGGTGCTGCCCTATTTATTTTCTGAGCTTGCCATTTGGATTAGCAGTTGAACAGACCAGTCAATTTACGGAATTTGTGCTGTGGTGAAAGGTTTGGATTGCAAAATAGGGAGCCAGCAAGGAGGAAACCTGGTCTCTGTGCAGCATTGCTCGCAGTTGCAATTGAGCGCGAGCTGGATCCTATTCTCAGGTTTCTGGAACAGGTAGGTCAGGTGCAGAGGTCCTGGAGAAGTATGCTACCACCAAAGTGAGTTCATCGGACAGACAGACGCAAAGTTAATTTCCATGGACCAAAACATTTAAAAACCTATGCTTAATACTTTAGGTAAAAAGGACCTGCAGTCACTAAACTGATCTGGACCTTCCATGCAGCTTCCCAAGAGGAAAAACAAAATATTATTTTGCCCCAGACTTAGCCTATTAACATTCTCTTGTGCTGACAGTGGAGGCACATGTTCAGAAAACAAGTTTTGAGGACCATTCTACCAGAAATAGGTAAGACTGCTGGTGTATACTGTACTTGCCAAGGTGTAATGAGGCATCATTCTAATCTGTACAAAAGGGCATTTTTAAACAATGCCCCTAACCCTGTGACACGGCACACTTGACCCAAGAAATACAATTCCACCCTCACCTGTTGATGTGCACGGTTCCACACCTGACTGAGGAATGAAGCATCATGGCTGCTGCCAGGTAGGTAAACAATGTGGGCCCATTGTGATGTCATCGTCCGTGGATGCTAAGGGACTCCACTTTGACATGCTCAGTGTTCCTTCTATGGAAATTTTCATTGGTGCTGCCTTATTTGTTTTCTGAGCTTGCCATTTGGATTAGCAGTTGAACAGACCAGTCAATTCAAGGAATTTGTGCTGTGGTGAAAGGTTTGGATTGCAAAAGAGGGAGCCTGCAAGGAGGAAACCTGGTCTCTGTGCAGCATTGCTCGCAGTTGCAATTGAGCGCTAGCTGGATCCTATTCTCAGGTTTCTGGAACAGGTAGGTCAGGTGCAGAGGTCCTGGAAAAGTATGCTAGCACCTAAGTGAGCTCATCGTACAGACAGACGCAAAGTTAATTTCCATGGACAAAAACATTTCAAAACCTATGCTTAATACTTGAGGTAAAAAGGACCTGCAGACACTAAACTGATCTGAACTTGCAAGGCAGCTTCTCAAGAGGAAAAACAAAAATGATTTTGCCCCAGACTTAGCCTATTAACATTCCCTTTGTGCTGACAGTGGAGGCACATGTTCAGATAACAAGTTTTGAGGACCATTCTACCAGAAATAGGTAAGACTGCTGGTGTGTACTGTACTTGCCAAGGTGTAATGAGGCATCATTCTAATCTGTACAAAAGGGCATTTTTAAACAATGCCCCTACCCCTGTGACACGGCACACTTGACCCAAGAAATACAATTCCACCCTCACCTGTTGATGTGCACGGTTCCACACCTGAATGAGGAATGAAGCATCATGGCTGCTGCCAGGTAGGTAAACAATGTGGGCCCATTGTGATGTCATCGTCCGTGGATGCTAAGGGACTCCACTTTGACATGCTCAGTGTTCCGTCTATGGAAATTTTCATTGGTGCTGCCTTATTTGTTTTCTGAGCTTGCCATTTGGATTAGCAGTTGAACAGACCAGTCAATTCAAGGAATTTGTGCTGTGGTGAAAGGTTTGGATTGCAAAAGAGGGAGCCAGCAAGGAGGAAACCTGGTCTCTGTGCAGCATTGCTCGCAGTTGCAATTGAGCGCTAGCTGGATCCTATTCGCAGGTCTCTGGAACAGGTAGGTCAGGTGCAGAGGTCCTGGAGAAGTATGCTACCACCAAAGTGAGCTCATCGGACAGACAGACGCAAAGTTAATTTCCATGGACCAAAACATTTCAAAACCTATGCTTAATACTTGAGGTAAAAAGGACCTGCAGACACTAAACTGATCTGAACTTGCAAGGCAGCTTCCCAAGAGGAAAAACAAAAATGATTTTGCCCCAGACTTAGCCTATTAACATTCCCTTGTGCTGACAGTGGAGGCACATGTTCAGATAACAAGTTTTGAGGACCATTCTACCAGAAATATGTAAGACTGCTGGTGTGTACTGTTCTTGCCAAGGTATACTAAGGCATCATTCTAATCTGTACAAAAGGGCATTTTTAAACAATGCCCCTACCCCTGTGACACGGCACACTTGACCCAAGAAATACAATTCCACCCTCACCTGTTGATGTGCACGGTTCCACACCTGACTGAGGAATGAAGCATCATGGCTGCTGCCAGGTAGGTAAACAATGTGGGCCCATTGTGATGTCATCGTCCGTGGATGCTAAGGGACTCCACTTTGACACGCTCAGTGTTCCGTCTATGGAAATTTTCATTGTTGCTGCCCTATTTATTTTCTGAGCTTGCCATTTGGATAAGCAGTTGAACAGACCAGTCAATTCAAGGAATTTGTGCTGTGGTGAAAGGTTTGGATTGCAAAGAGGGAGCCTGCAAGGAGGAAACCTGGTCTCTGTGCAGCATTGCTCGCTTTTGGAATTAAGCACGAGCTGGATCCTATTCTCAGGTTTCTGGAACAGGTAGGTCAGGTGCAGAGGTCCTGGAGAAGTATGCTACCACCAAAGTGAGCTCATCGGACAGACAGACGCAAAGTTAATTTCCATGGACCAAAACATTTCAAAACCTATGCTTAATACTTTAGGTAAAAAGGACCTGCAGTCACTAAACTGATCTGAACCTGCAAGGCAGCTTCCCAAGAGGAAAACAAAATATGATTTTGCCCCAGACTTAGCCTATTAACATTCCCTTGTGCTGACAGTGGAGGCACATGTTCAGAAAACAAGTTTTGAGGACCATTCTACCAGAAATAGGTAAGACTGCTGGTGTGTACTGTACTTGCCAAGGTGTAATGAGGCATCATTCTAATCTGTACAAAAGGGCATTTTTAAACAATGCCCCTACCCCTGTGACACGGCACACTTGACCCAAGAAATACAATTCCACCCTCACCTGTTGATGTGCACGGTTCCACACCTGAATGAGGAATGAAGCATCATGGCTGCTGCCAGGTAGGTAAACAATGTGGGCCCATTGTGATGTCATCGTCCGTGGATGCTAAGGGACTCCACTTTGACATGCTCAGTGTTCCGTCTATGGAAATTTTCATTGGTGCTGCCTTATTTGTTTTCTGAGCTTGCCATTTGGATTAGCAGTTGAACAGACCAGTCAATTCAAGGAATTTGTGCTGTGGTGAAAGGTTTGGATTGCAAAAGAGGGAGCCTGCAAGGAGGAAACCTGGTCTCTGTGCAGCATTGCTCGCAGTTGCAATTGAGCGCGAGCTGGATCCTATTCTCAGGTTTCTGGAACAGGTAGGTCAGGTGCAGAGGTCCTGGAGAAGTATGCTACCACCAAAGTGAGCTCATCGTACAGACAGACGCAAAGTTAATTTCCATGGACCAAAAACATTTCAAAACCTATGCTTAATACTTGAGGTAAAAAGGACCTGCAGACACTAAACTGATCTGAACTTGCAAGGCAGCTTCTCAAGAGGAAAAACAAAAATGATTTTGCCCCAGACTTAGCCTATTAACATTCCCTTGTGCTGACAGTGGAGGCACATGTTCAGATAACAAGTTTTGAGGACCATTCTACCAGAAATAGGTAAGACTGCTGGTGTGTACTGTACTTGCCAAAGTGTAATGAGGCATCATTCTAATCTGTACAAAGGGCATTTTTAAACAATGCCCCTACCCCTGTGACACGGCACACTTGACCCAAGAAATACAATTCCACCCTCACCTGTTGATGTGCACGGTTCCACACCTGACTGAGGAATGAAGCATCATGGCTGCTGCCAGGTAGGTAAACAATGTGGGCCCATTGTGATGTCATCGTCCGTGGATGCTAAGGGACTCCACTTTGACACGCTCAGTGTTCCGTCTATGGAAATTTTCATTGGTGCTGCCCTATTTATTTTCTGAGCTTGCCATTTGGATTAGCAGTTGAATAGACCAGTCAATTCAAGGAATTTGTGCTGTGGTGAAAGGTTTGGATTGCAAAATAGGGAGCCAGCAAGGAGGAAACCTGGTCTCTGTGCAGCATTGCTCGCAGTTGCAATTGAGCGCGAGCTGGATCCTATTCTCAGGTTTCTGGAACAGGTAGGTCAGGTGCAGAGGTCCTGGAGAAGTATGCTACCACCAAAGTGAGTTCATCGGACAGACAGACGCAAAGTTAATTTCCATGGACCAAAACATTTAAAAACCTATGCTTAATACTTTAGGTAAAAAGGACCTGCAGTCACTAAACTGATCTGGACCTTCCATGCAGCTTCCCAAGAGGAAAACAAAATATTATTTTGCCCCAGACTTAGCCTATTAACATTCTCTTTGTGCTGACAGTGGAGGCACATGTTCAGAAAACAAGTTTTGAGGACCATTCTACCAGAAATAGGTAAGACTGCTGGTGTGTACTGTACTTGCCAAGGTGTAATGAGGCATCATTCTAATCTGTACAAAAGGGCATTTTTAAACAATGCCCCTACCCCTGTGACACGGCACACTTGACCCAAGAAATACAATTCCACCCTCACCTGTTGATGTGCACGGTTCCACACCTGACTGAGGAATGAAGCATCATGGCTGCTGCCAGGTAGGTAAACAATGTGGGCCCATTGTGATGTCATCGTCCGTGGATGCTAAGGGACTCCACTTTGACATGCTCAGTGTTCCGTCTATGGAAATTTTCATTGGTGCTGCCTTATTTGTTTTCTGAGCTTGCCATTTGGATTAGCAGTTGAACAGACCAGTCAATTCAAGGAATTTGTGCTGTGGTGAAAGGTTTGGATTGCAAAAGAGGGAGCCTGCAAGGAGGAAACCTGGTCTCTGTGCAGCATTGCTCGCAGTTGCAATTGAGCGCTAGCTGGATCCTATTCTCAGGTTTCTGGAACAGGTAGGTCAGGTGCAGAGGTCCTGGAAAAGTATGCTAGCACCTAAGTGAGCTCATCGTACAGACAGACGCAAAGTTAATTTCCATGGACAAAAACATTTCAAAACCTATGCTTAATACTTGAGGTAAAAAGGACCTGCAGACACTAAACTGATCTGAACTTGCAAGGCAGCTTCTCAAGAGGAAAACAAAAATGATTTTGCCCCAGACTTAGCCTATTAACATTCCCTTGTGCTGACAGTGGAGGCACATGTTCAGATAACAAGTTTTGAGGACCATTCTACCAGAAATAGGTAAGACTGCTGGTGTGTACTGTACTTGCCAAGGTGTAATGAGGCATCATTCTAATCTGTACAAAAGGGCATTTTTAAACAATGCCCCTACCCCTGTGACACGGCACACTTGACCCAAGAAATACAATTCCACCCTCACCTGTTGATGTGCACGGTTCCACACCTGAATGAGGAATGAAGCATCATGGCTGCTGCCAGGTAGGTAAACAATGTGGGCCCATTGTGATGTCATCGTCCGTGGATGCTAAGGGACTCCACTTTGACATGCTCAGTGTTCCGTCTATGGAAATTTTCATTGGTGCTGCCTTATTTGTTTTCTGAGCTTGCCATTTGGATTAGCAGTTGAACAGACCAGTCAATTCAAGGAATTTGTGCTGTGGTGAAAGGTTTGGATTGCAAAAGAGGGAGCCAGCAAGGAGGAAACCTGGTCTCTGTGCAGCATTGCTCGCAGTTGCAATTGAGCGCTAGCTGGATCCTATTCGCAGGTCTCTGGAACAGGTAGGTCAGGTGCAGAGGTCCTGGAGAAGTATGCTACCACCAAAGTGAGCTCATCGGACAGACAGACGCAAAGTTAATTTCCATGGACCAAAACATTTCAAAACCTATGCTTAATACTTGAGGTAAAAAGGACCTGCAGACACTAAACTGATCTGAACTTGCAAGGCAGCTTCCCAAGAGGAAAACAGAAAATGATTTTGCCCCAGACTTAGCCTATTAACATTCCCTTGTGCTGACAGTGGAGGCACATGTTCAGATAACAAGTTTTGAGGACCATTCTACCAGAAATATGTAAGACTGCTGGTGTGTACTGTTCTTGCCAAGGTATACTAAGGCATCATTCTAATCTGTACAAAAGGGCATTTTTAAACAATGCCCCTACCCCTGTGACACGGCACACTTGACCCAAGAAATACAATTCCACCCTCACCTGTTGATGTGCACGGTTCCACACCTGACTGAGGAATGAAGCATCATGGCTGCTGCCAGGTAGGTAAACAATGTGGGCCCATTGTGATGTCATCGTCCGTGGATGCTAAGGGACTCCACTTTGACACGCTCAGTGTTCCGTCTATGGAAATTTTCATTGTTGCTGCCCTATTTATTTTCTGAGCTTGCCATTTGGATAAGCAGTTGAACAGACCAGTTCAATTCAAGGAATTTGTGCTGTGGTGAAAGGTTTGGATTGCAAAAGAGGGAGCCTGCAAGGAGGAAACCTGGTCTCTGTGCAGCATTGCTCGCTGTTGGAATTAAGCACGAGCTGGATCCTATTCTCAGGTTTCTGGAACAGGTAGGTCAGGTGCAGAGGTCCTGGAGAAGTATGCTACCACCAAAGTGAGCTCATCGGACAGACAGACGCAAAGTTAATTTCCATGGACCAAAACATTTCAAAACCTATGCTTAATACTTTAGGTAAAAAGGACCTGCAGTCACTAAACTGATCTGAACCTGCAAGGCAGCTTCCCAAGAGGAAAACAAAATATGATTTTGCCCCAGACTTAGCCTATTAACATTCCCTTGTGCTGACAGTGGAGGCACATGTTCAGAAAACAAGTTTTGAGGACCATTCTACCAGAAATAGGTAAGACTGCTGGTGTGTACTGTACTTGCCAAGGTGTAATGAGGCATCATTCTAATCTGTACAAAAGGGCATTTTTAAACAATGCCCCTACCCCTGTGACACGGCACACTTGACCCAAGAAATACAATTCCACCCTCACCTGTTGATGTGCACGGTTCCACACCTGAATGAGGAATGAAGCATCATGGCTGCTGCCAGGTAGGTAAACAATGTGGGCCCATTGTGATGTCATCGTCCGTGGATGCTAAGGGACTCCACTTTGACATGCTCAGTGTTCCGTCTATGGAAATTTTCATTGGTGCTGCCTTATTTGTTTTCTGAGCTTGCCATTTGGATTAGCAGTTGAACAGACCAGTCAATTCAAGGAATTTGTGCTGTGGTGAAAGGTTTGGATTGCAAAAGAGGGAGCCTGCAAGGAGGAAACCTGGTCTCTGTGCAGCATTGCTCGCAGTTGCAATTGAGCGCGAGCTGGATCCTATTCTCAGGTTTCTGGAACAGGTAGGTCAGGTGCAGAGGTCCTGGAGAAGTATGCTACCACCAAAGTGAGCTCATCGTACAGACAGACGCAAAGTTAATTTCCATGGACCAAAACATTTCAAAACCTATGCTTAATACTTGAGGTAAAAAGGACCTGCAGACACTAAACTGATCTGAACTTGCAAGGCAGCTTCTCAAGAGGAAAAACAAAAATGATTTTGCCCCAGACTTAGCCTATTAACATTCCCTTGTGCTGACAGTGGAGGCACATGTTCAGATAACAAGTTTTGAGGACCATTCTACCAGAAATAGGTAAGACTGCTGGTGTGTACTGTACTTGCCAAGGTGTAATGAGGCATCATTCTAATCTGTACAAAAGGGCATTTTTAAACAATGCCCCTACCCCTGTGACACGGCACACTTGACCCAAGAAATACAATTCCACCCTCACCTGTTGATGTGCACGGTTCCACACCTGACTGAGGAATGAAGCATCATGGCTGCTGCCAGGTAGGTAAACAATGTGGGCCCATTGTGATGTCATCGTCCGTGGATGCTAAGGGACTCCACTTTGACACGCTCAGTGTTCCGTCTATGGAAATTTTCATTGGTGCTGCCCTATTTATTTTCTGAGCTTGCCATTTGGATTAGCAGTTGAATAGATCAGTCAATTCAAGGAATTTGTGCTGTGGTGAAAGGTTTGGATTGCAAAAGAGGGAGCCAGCAAGGAGGAAACCTGGTCTCTGTGCAGCATTGCTCGCAGTTGCAATTGAGCGCTAGCTGGATCCTATTCTCAGGTTTCTGGAACAGGTAGGTCAGGTGCAGAGGTCCTGGAGAAGTATGCTACCACCAAAGTGAGCTCATCGGACAGACAGACGCAAAGTTAATTTCCATGGACCAAAACATTTCAAAACCTATGCTTAATACTTGAGGTAAAAAGGACCTGCAGACACTAAACTGATCTGAACTTGCAAGGCAGCTTCTCAAGAGGAAAACAAAAATGATTTTGCCCCAGACTTAGCCTATTAACATTCCCTTGTGCTGACAGTGGAGGCACATGTTCAGAAAACAAGTTTTGAGGACCATTCTACCAGAAATAGGTAAGACTGCTGGTGTGTACTGTACTTGCCAAGGTGTAATGAGGCATCATTCTAATCTGTACAAAAGGGCATTTTTAAACAATGCCCCTACCCCTGTGACACGGCACACTTGACCCAAGAAATACAATTCCACCCTCACCTGTTGATGTGCACGGTTCCACACCTGACTGAGGAATGAAGCATCATGGCTGCTGCCAGGTAGGTAAACAATGTGGGCCCATTGTGATGTCATCGTCCGTGGATGCTAAGGGACTCCACTTTGACACGCTCAGTGTTCCGTCTATGGAAATTTTCATTGGTGCTGCCCTATTTATTTTCTGAGCTTGCCATTTGGATTAGCAGTTGAACAGACCAGTCAATTCAAGGAATTTGTGCTGTGGTGAAAGGTTTGGATTGCAAAAGAGGGAGCCAGCAAGGAGGAAACCTGGTCTCTGTGCAGCATTGCTCGCAGTTGCAATTGAGCGCGAGCTGGATCCTATTCTCAGGTTTCTGGAACAGGTAGGTCAGGTGCAGAGGTCCTGGAGAAGTATGCTACCACCAAAGTGAGTTCATCGGACAGACAGACGCAAAGTTAATTTCCATGGACCAAAACATTTCAAAACCTATGCTTAATACTTTAGGTAAAAAGGACCTGCAGTCACTAAACTGATCTGAACCTGCAAGGCAGCTTCCCAAGAGGAAAACAAAATATGATTTTGCCCCAGACTTAGCCTATTAACATTCCCTTGTGCTGACAGTGGAGGCACATGTTCAGAAAACAAGTTTTGAGGACCATTCTACCAGAAATAGGTAAGACTGCTGGTGTGTACTGTACTTGCCAAGGTGTAATGAGGCATCATTCTAATCTGTACAAAAGGGCATTTTTAAACAATGCCCCTACCCCTGTGACACGGCACACTTGACCCAAGAAATACAATTCCACCCTCACCTGTTGATGTGCACGGTTCCACACCTGACTGAGGAATGAAGCATCATGGCTGCTGCCAGGTAGGTAAACAATGTGGGCCCATTGTGATGTCATCGTCCGTGGATGCTAAGGGACTCCACTTTGACACGCTCAGTGTTCCGTCTATGGAAATTTTCATTGGTGCTGCCCTATTTATTTTCTGAGCTTGCCATTTGGATTAGCAGTTGAACAGACCAGTCAATTTAAGGAATTTGTGCTGTGGTGAAAGGTTTGGATTGCAAAAGAGGGAGCCTGCAAGGAGGAAACCTGGTCTCTGTGCAGCATTGCTCGCAGTTGCAATTGAGCGCGAGCTGGATCCTATTCTCAGGTTTCTGGAACAGGTAGGTCAGGTGCAGAGGTCCTGGAGAAGTATGCTACCACCAAAGTGAGTTCATCGGACAGACAGACGCAAAGTTAATTTCCATGGACCAAAACATTTCAAAACCTATGCTTAATACTTTAGGTAAAAAGGACCTGCAGTCACTAAACTGATCTGAACCTGCAAGGCAGCTTCCCAAGAGGAAAACAAAATATGATTTTGCCCCAGACTTAGCCTATTAACATTCCCTTGTGCTGACAGTGGAGGCACATGTTCAGAAAACAAGTTTTGAGGACCATTCTACCAGAAATAGGTAAGACTGCTGGTGTGTACTGTACTTGCCAAGGTGTAATGAGGCATCATTCTAATCTGTACAAAAGGGCATTTTTAAACAATGCCCCTACCCCTGTGACACGGCACACTTGACCCAAGAAATACAATTCCACCCTCACCTGTTGATGTGCACGGTTCCACACCTGAATGAGGAATGAAGCATCATGGCTGCTGCCAGGTAGGTAAACAATGTGGGCCCATTGTGATGTCATCGTCCGTGGATGCTAAGGGACTCCACTTTGACACGCTCAGTGTTCCGTCTATGGAAATTTTCATTGGTGCTGCCCTATTTATTTTCTGAGCTTGCCATTTGGATTAGCAGTTGAACAGACCAGTCAATTCAAGGAATTTGTGCTGTGGTGAAAGGTTTGGATTGCAAAAGAGGGAGCCTGCAAGGAGGAAACCTGGTCTCTGTGCAGCATTGCTCGCAGTTGCAATTGAGCGCGAGCTGGATCCTATTCTCAGGTTTCTGGAACAGGTAGGTCAGGTGCAGAGGTCCTGGAGAAGTATGCTACCACCAAAGTGAGTTCATCGGACAGACAGACGCAAAGTTAATTTCCATGGACCAAAACATTTCAAAACCTATGCTTAATACTTTAGGTAAAAAGGACCTGCAGTCACTAAACTGATCTGAACCTGCAAGGCAGCTTCCCAAGAGGAAAACAAAATATGATTTTGCCCCAGACTTAGCCTATTAACATTCCCTTGTGCTGACAGTGGAGGCACATGTTCAGAAAACAAGTTTTGAGGACCATTCTACCAGAAATAGGTAAGACTGCTGGTGTGTACTGTACTTGCCAAGGTGTAATGAGGCATCATTCTAATCTGTACAAAAGGGCATTTTTAAACAATGCCCCTACCCCTGTGACACGGCACACTTGACCCAAGAAATACAATTCCACCCTCACCTGTTGATGTGCACGGTTCCACACCTGAATGAGGAATGAAGCATCATGGCTGCTGCCAGGTAGGTAAACAATGTGGGCCCATTGTGATGTCATCGTCCGTGGATGCTAAGGGACTCCACTTTGACACGCTCAGTGTTCCGTCTATGGAAATTTTCATTGGTGCTGCCCTATTTATTTTCTGAGCTTGCCATTTGGATTAGCAGTTGAACAGACCAGTCAATTCAAGGAATTTGTGCTGTGGTGAAAGGTTTGGATTGCAAAAGAGGGAGCCTGCAAGGAGGAAACCTGGTCTCTGTGCAGCATTGCTCGCAGTTGCAATTGAGCGCGAGCTGGATCCTATTCTCAGGTTTCTGGAACAGGTAGGTCAGGTGCAGAGGTCCTGGAGAAGTATGCTACCACCAAAGTGAGCTCATCGGACAGACAGACGCAAAGTTAATTTCCATGGACCAAAACATTTCAAAACCTATGCTTAATACTTGAGGTAAAAAGGACCTGCAGACACTAAACTGATCTGAACTTGCAAGGCAGCTTCTCAAGAGGAAAAACAAAAATGATTTTGCCCCAGACTTAGCCTATTAACATTCCCTTGTGGTGACAGTGGAGGCACATGTTCAGATAACAAGTTTTGAGGACCATTCTACCAGAAATAGGTAAGACTGCTGGTGTGTACTGTACTTGCCAAGGTGTAATGAGGCATCATTCTAATCTGTACAAAAGGGCATTTTTAAACAATGCCCCTACCCCTGTGACACGGCACACTTGACCCAAGAAATACAATTCCACCCTCACCTGTTGATGTGCACGGTTCCACACCTGACTGAGGAATGAAGCATCATGGCTGCTGCCAGGTAGGTAAACAATGTGGGCCCATTGTGATGTCATCGTCCGTGGATGCTAAGGGACTCCACTTTGACACGCTCAGTGTTCCGTCTATGGAAATTTTCATTGGTGCTGCCCTATTTATTTTCTGAGCTTGCCATTTGGATTAGCAGTTGAACAGACCAGTCAATTTAAGGAATTTGTGCTGTGGTGAAAGGTTTGGATTGCAAAAGAGGGAGCCAGCAAGGAGGAAACCTGGTCTCTGTGCAGCATTGCTCGTAGTTGCAATTGAGCGCGAGCTGGATCCTATTCTCAGGTTTCTGGAACAGGTAGGTCAGGTGCAGAGGTCCTGGAGAAGTATGCTACCACCAAAGTGAGTTCATCGGACAGACAGACGCAAAGTTAATTTCCATGGACCAAAACATTTCAAAACCTATGCTTAATACTTTAGGTAAAAAGGACCTGCAGTCACTAAACTGATCTGAACCTGCAAGGCAGCTTCCCAAGAGGAAAAACAAAATATGATTTTGCCCCAGACTTAGCCTATTAACATTCCCTTGTGCTGACAGTGGAGGCACATGTTCAGAAAACAAGTTTTGAGGACCATTCTACCAGAAATAGGTAAGACTGCTGGTGTGTACTGTACTTGCCAAGGTGTAATGAGGCATCATTCTAATCTGTACAAAAGGGCATTTTTAAACAATGCCCCTACCCCTGTGACACGGCACACTTGACCCAAGAAATACAATTCCACCCTCACCTGTTGATGTGCACGGTTCCACACCTGAATGAGGAATGAAGCATCATGGCTGCTGCCAGGTAGGTAAACAATGTGGGCCCATTGTGATGTCATCGTCCGTGGATGCTAAGGGACTCCACTTTGACACGCTCAGTGTTCCGTCTATGGAAATTTTCATTGGTGCTGCCTTATTTATTTTCTGAGCTTGCCATTTGGATTAGCAGTTGAACAGACCAGTCAATTCAAGGAATTTGTGCTGTGGTGAAAGGTTTGGATTGCAAAAGAGGGAGCCTGCAAGGAGGAAACCTGGTCTCTGTGCAGCATTGCTCGCAGTTGCAATTGAGCGCGAGCTGGATCCTATTCTCAGGTTTCTGGAACAGGTAGGTCAGGTGCAGAGGTCCTGGAGAAGTATGCTACCACCAAAGTGAGCTCATCGGACAGACAGACGCAAAGTTAATTTCCATGGACCAAAACATTTCAAAACCTATGCTTAATACTTGAGGTAAAAAGGACCTGCAGACACTAAACTGATCTGAACTTGCAAGGCAGCTTCTCAAGAGGAAAACAAAATATGATTTTGCCCCAGACTTAGCCTATTAACATTCCCTTGTGCTGACAGTGGAGGCACATGTTCAGATAACAAGTTTTGAGGACCATTCTACCAGAAATAGGTAAGACTGCTGGTGTGTACTGTACTTGCCAAGGTGTAATGAGGCATCATTCTAATCTGTACAAAAGGGCATTTTTAAACAATGCCCCTACCCCTGTGACACGGCACACTTGACCCAAGAAATACAATTCCACCCTCACCTGTTGATGTGCACGGTTCCACACCTGACTGAGGAATGAAGCATCATGGCTGCTGCCAGGTAGGTAAACAATGTGGGCCCATTGTGATGTCATCGTCCGTGGATGCTAAGGGACTCCACTTTGACACGCTCAGTGTTCCGTCTATGGAAATTTTCATTGGTGCTGCCCTATTTATTTTCTGAGCTTGCCATTTGGATTAGCAGTTGAACAGACCAGTCAATTCAAGGAATTTGTGCTGTGGTGAAAGGTTTGGATTGCAAAAGAGGGAGCCTGCAAGGAGGAAACCTGGTCTCTGTGCAGCATTGCTCGCAGTTGCAATTGAGCGCGAGCTGGATCCTATTCTCAGGTTTCTGGAACAGGTAGGTCAGGTGCAGAGGTCCTGGAGAAGTATGCTACCACCAAAGTGAGCTCATCGGACAGACAGACGCAAAGTTAATTTCCATGGACCAAAACATTTCAAAACCTATGCTTAATACTTGAGGTAAAAAGGACCTGCAGACACTAAACTGATCTGAACTTGCAAGGCAGCTTCTCAAGAGGAAAAACAAAAAATGATTTTGCCCCAGACTTAGCCTATTAACATTCCCTTGTGCTGACAGTGGAGGCACATGTTCAGATAACAAGTTTTGAGGACCATTCTACCAGAAATAGGTAAGACTGCTGGTGTGTACTGTACTTGCCAAGGTGTAATGAGGCATCATTCTAATCTGTACAAAAGGGCATTTTTAAACAATGCCCCTACCCCTGTGACACGGCACACTTGACCCAAGAAATACAATTCCACCCTCACCTGTTGATGTGCACGGTTCCACACCTGACTGAGGAATGAAGCATCATGGCTGCTGCCAGGTAGGTAAACAATGTGGGCCCATTGTGATGTCATCGTCCGTGGATGCTAAGGGACTCCACTTTGACACGCTCAGTGTTCCGTCTATGGAAATTTTCATTGGTGCTGCCCTATTTATTTTCTGAGCTTGCCATTTGGATTAGCAGTTGAACAGACCAGTCAATTTAAGGAATTTGTGCTGTGGTGAAAGGTTTGGATTGCAAAAGAGGGAGCCTGCAAGGAGGAAACCTGGTCTCTGTGCAGCATTGCTCGCAGTTGCAATTGAGCGCGAGCTGGATCCTATTCTCAGGTTTCTGGAACAGGTAGGTCAGGTGCAGAGGTCCTGGAGAAGTATGCTACCACCAAAGTGAGTTCATCGGACAGACAGACGCAAAGTTAATTTCCATGGACCAAAACATTTCAAAACCTATGCTTAATACTTTAGGTAAAAAGGACCTGCAGTCACTAAACTGATCTGAACCTGCAAGGCAGCTTCCCAAGAGGAAAACAAAATATGATTTTGCCCCAGACTTAGCCTATTAACATTCCCTTGTGCTGACAGTGGAGGCACATGTTCAGAAAACAAGTTTTGAGGACCATTCTACCAGAAATAGGTAAGACTGCTGGTGTGTACTGTACTTGCCAAGGTGTAATGAGGCATCATTCTAATCTGTACAAAAGGGCATTTTTAAACAATGCCCCTACCCCTGTGACACGGCACACTTGACCCAAGAAATACAATTCCACCCTCACCTGTTGATGTGCACGGTTCCACACCTGACTGAGGAATGAAGCATCATGGCTGCTGCCAGGTAGGTAAACAATGTGGGCCCATTGTGATGTCATCGTCCGTGGATGCTAAGGGACTCCACTTTGACACGCTCAGTGTTCCGTCTATGGAAATTTTCATTGGTGCTGCCCTATTTATTTTCTGAGCTTGCCATTTGGATTAGCAGTTGAACAGACCAGTCAATTTAAGGAATTTGTGCTGTGGTGAAAGGTTTGGATTGCAAAAGAGGGAGCCTGCAAGGAGGAAACCTGGTCTCTGTGCAGCATTGCTCGCAGTTGCAATTGAGCGCGAGCTGGATCCTATTCTCAGGTTTCTGGAACAGGTAGGTCAGGTGCAGAGGTCCTGGAGAAGTATGCTACCACCAAAGTGAGTTCATCGGACAGACAGACGCAAAGTTAATTTCCATGGACCAAAACATTTCAAAACCTATGCTTAATACTTTAGGTAAAAAGGACCTGCAGTCACTAAACTGATCTGAACCTGCAAGGCAGCTTCCCAAGAGGAAAAACAAAATATGATTTTGCCCCAGACTTAGCCTATTAACATTCCCTTGTGCTGACAGTGGAGGCACATGTTCAGAAAACAAGTTTTGAGGACCATTCTACCAGAAATAGGTAAGACTGCTGGTGTGTACTGTACTTGCCAAGGTGTAATGAGGCATCATTCTAATCTGTACAAAAGGGCATTTTTAAACAATGCCCCTACCCCTGTGACACGGCACACTTGACCCAAGAAATACAATTCCACCCTCACCTGTTGATGTGCACGGTTCCACACCTGAATGAGGAATGAAGCATCATGGCTGCTGCCAGGTAGGTAAACAATGTGGGCCCATTGTGATGTCATCGTCCGTGGATGCTAAGGGACTCCACTTTGACATGCTCAGTGTTCCGTCTATGGAAATTTTCATTGGTGCTGCCTTATTTGTTTTCTGAGCTTGCCATTTGGATTAGCAGTTGAACAGACCAGTCAATTCAAGGAATTTGTGCTGTGGTGAAAGGTTTGGATTGCAAAAGAGGGAGCCTGCAAGGAGGAAACCTGGTCTCTGTGCAGCATTGCTCGCAGTTGCAATTGAGCGCGAGCTGGATCCTATTCTCAGGTTTCTGGAACAGGTAGGTCAGGTGCAGAGGTCCTGGAGAAGTATGCTACCACCAAAGTGAGCTCATCGGACAGACAGACGCAAAGTTAATTTCCATGGACCAAAACATTTCAAAACCTATGCTTAATACTTGAGGTAAAAAGGACCTGCAGACACTAAACTGATCTGAACTTGCAAGGCAGCTTCTCAAGAGGAAAACAAAAAATGATTTTGCCCCAGACTTAGCCTATTAACATTCCCTTGTGCTGACAGTGGAGGCACATGTTCAGATAACAAGTTTTGAGGACCATTCTACCAGAAATAGGTAAGACTGCTGGTGTGTACTGTACTTGCCAAGGTGTAATGAGGCATCATTCTAATCTGTACAAAAGGGCATTTTTAAACAATGCCCCTACCCCTGTGACACGGCACACTTGACCCAAGAAATACAATTCCACCCTCACCTGTTGATGTGCACGGTTCCACACCTGACTGAGGAATGAAGCATCATGGCTGCTGCCAGGTAGGTAAACAATGTGGGCCCATTGTGATGTCATCGTCCGTGGATGCTAAGGGACTCCACTTTGACACGCTCAGTGTTCCGTCTATGGAAATTTTCATTGGTGCTGCCCTATTTATTTTCTGAGCTTGCCATTTGGATTAGCAGTTGAACAGACCAGTCAATTTAAGGAATTTGTGCTGTGGTGAAAGGTTTGGATTGCAAAAGAGGGAGCCTGCAAGGAGGAAACCTGGTCTCTGTGCAGCATTGCTCGTAGTTGCAATTGAGCGCGAGCTGGATCCTATTCTCAGGTTTCTGGAACAGGTAGGTCAGGTGCAGAGGTCCTGAGAAGTATGCTACCACCAAAGTGAGTTCATCGGACAGACAGACGCAAAGTTAATTTCCATGGACCAAAACATTTCAAAACCTATGCTTAATACTTGAGGTAAAAAGGACCTGCAGTCACTAAACTGATCTGAACCTGCAAGGCAGCTTCCCAAGAGGAAAACAAAATATGATTTTGCCCCAGACTTAGCCTATTAACATTCCCTTGTGCTGACAGTGGAGGCACATGTTCAGAAAACAAGTTTTGAGGACCATTCTACCAGAAATAGGTAAGACTGCTGGTGTGTACTGTACTTGCCAAGGTGTAATGAGGCATCATTCTAATCTGTACAAAAGGGCATTTTTAAACAATGCCCCTACCCCTGTGACACGGCACACTTGACCCAAGAAATACAATTCCACCCTCACCTGTTGATGTGCACGGTTCCACACCTGACTGAGGAATGAAGCATCATGGCTGCTGCCAGGTAGGTAAACAATGTGGGCCCATTGTGATGTCATCGTCCGTGGATGCTAAGGGACTCCACTTTGACACGCTCAGTGTTCCGTCTATGGAAATTTTCATTGGTGCTGCCCTATTTATTTTCTGAGCTTGCCATTTGGATTAGCAGTTGAACAGACCAGTCAATTTAAGGAATTTGTGCTGTGGTGAAAGGTTTGGATTGCAAAAGAGGGAGCCTGCAAGGAGGAAACCTGGTCTCTGTGCAGCATTGCTCGCAGTTGCAATTGAGCGAGCTGGATCCTATTCTCAGGTTTCTGGAACAGGTAGGTCAGGTGCAGAGGTCCTGAGAAGTATGCTACCACCAAAGTGAGTTCATCGGACAGACAGACGCAAAGTTAATTTCCATGGACCAAAACATTTCAAAACCTATGCTTAATACTTTAGGTAAAAAGGACCTGCAGTCACTAAACTGATCTGAACCTGCAAGGCAGCTTCCCAAGAGGAAAACAAAATATGATTTTGCCCCCAGACTTAGCCTATTAACATTCCCTTTGTGCTGACAGTGGAGGCACATGTTCAGAAAACAAGTTTTGAGGACCATTCTACCAGAAATAGGTAAGACTGCTGGTGTGTACTGTACTTGCCAAGGTGTAATGAGGCATCATTCTAATCTGTACAAAGGGCATTTTTAAACAATGCCCCCTACCCCTGTGACACGGCACACTTGACCCAAGAAATACAATTCCACCCTCACCTGTTGATGTGCACGGTTCCACACCTGAATGAGGAATGAAGCATCATGGCTGCTGCCAGGTAGGTAAACAATGTGGGCCCATTGTGATGTCATCGTCCGTGGATGCTAAGGAACTCCACTTTGACACGCTCAGTGTTCCGTCTATGGAAATTTTCATTGGTGCTGCCTCATTTATTTTCTGAGCTT
>JAKVIS010002411.1:0-23104 GCA_033119425.1 Bufotes viridis | reverse complement strand
CAGACAGAGAGAGAGGTCCCATAACAGCAAAACAGGCATCATGTCACCCACCAATGCAGCAGGTGATTATCATTAATGTAGGCCCCTGGCACCCAGACAGAGGAGAAATGTCCCATAACAGCAAAACAGGCATCATGTAACCCAGAAATAGAACAGGCCACTTTCAGGAATTTAGAACCTAGCACCCAGACAGTGGAAAGAGGTCCCATAACAGCTAAACAGGCATCATGTCACCCACCAATGCAACAGGCCACTTTCAGCAATTTAGGCCCTAGCACCCAGACAGAGGAGAGAGGTCCCATAACAGCAAAACATGCATCATGTTACCCAATACCCAGCAATGCAGCAGGCGATTATTATTAATGTAGGCCCCTGGCACCCAGACAGAGGAGAAAGATCCCATAACAGCAAAACAGGCATCATGGAACAGGCCACTTTCAGGAATTTAGGCCCTAGCACCCAGACAGAGGAGAGAGGTCCCATAACAGCAAAACAGGCATCATGTCACCCACCAATGCAACAGGCCACTTTCAGCAATTTAGGCTCTAGCACCCAGACAGAGGAGAGGTCCCATAACAGCAAAACAGGCATCATGTCACCCACCAATGCAACAGGCCACTTTCAGCAATTTAGTCTCTAGCACCAAGACAGAGCAGAGGTCCCATAACAGCAAAACAGGCATCATGTCACCCTCCAATGCAGCAGGCAAATATCATTAATGTAGGCCCCTGGCACCCAGACAGAGGAGAGAGGTCCCATAACAGCAAAACAGGCATCATGTCACCCACCAATGCAGCAGTGCTCTGGAGTACAAGAATGTATGGTTGAGGGCGAGGCAGTTATAAATGTCTATTCTGCACAAGGTACGGACACAAGTCCTGTGGGATCCATGCCTGGTTCATTTTAATGAACGTGAGTTTGTCCACGTTGGCTGTAGACAGGCGGCTGCGTTTGTCTGTAATGACGCCCCCTGCCAAGCTAAATACACGTTCAGGCAATACACTGGCCGCAGGGCAGGCCAGCACCTCCAAGGCATAAAGGGCAAGCTCTGGCCATGTGGACAATTTGGAGACCCAGAAGTTGAATGGGGCAGAACCATCAGTCAGTACGTGGAGGCGTGTGCACAAGTACTGTTCCACCATGTTGTTGAAATGCTGTCTCCTGCTAACACGTTCCCTATCAGCTGGTGGTGCAGTTTGCTGTGGTGCGGTGACAAAACTTTTCCACATCTCGGCCATGTTAACCCTGCTGTCTGAGGAGCTAGCCGTGACACAGCTGCATTGGCGACCTCTTTCTCCTCCTCCACCTATGCCTTTGCCTTGCGCTTCCACTTGTCCCACCGTGTCAGTTGGGAATGCCCTCAGGAGCACGTCTACCAGCATGCGTTTGTAGTCGCGCATCTTCCTATCATGCTCCAGTGCTGGAATTAAGGACGGAACATTTTCCTTGTACCAGGGATCCAGCGGGGTGGCAATCCAGTAGTCAGCACAAGTTAAAATGTGGGCAAGTCTTCTGTTGTTGCGCAGGAACTGCAGCATGTAGTCGCTCATGTGTTCCAGGCTGCCCAGAGGCAACAGTAAGCTGTTCTCTGTAGGTGGTGTATCGTCTGTGTCCTCCATATCCCGTAGTGATGGCCCTGAGCTGCGTAGGGTGCCACTCTGCAGTGAAACCGGTTGCTCCTCCTCATCCTCCAGAAGTGTGCCCTGGCTGTCCACATGTGTACCTGGCCTCTGCTGGTGCAGGAACCCACCATCTGAGCCACTTCTGTATAACCTGCCTGAAACCCTATGAAATTCCCCCTCTTCCTTCTCCTCCTGTGCTGCATCCTCTTCCATCATCGGCGTAATATTTTTTTCAAGGAGACATAGAATGGGTATTGTAATGCTAACAACGGCGTCATCAGCACTGGCCATGTTGGTTGAGTACTTCAAAGACAGCAACAAGGTACACAGGTCTCGCATGCAGGCCCAGTTACTGGTGGTAAAGTGGTGCTGATCCGCAGAGCGACTGACCCGTTCTTACTTCATCTGAAACTCGCCCGCTGCTGCTCGCACAGTCTCTTTAGCACCTGGTGGGCATGTCGCATATGATGCAGTGAGCAGGAAGGCCGAAGTTATGCTGCAGCGCAGACAGACGAGCAGCAGCAGGGTGAGAATGCCGAAAGCGCGCACATACGGACCACACTTTCAGCAGCAGGTCTGACATGTCTAGGTAGTTTTTAAGAAACTTCTGCACCACCAGATTCAGCACATGCGCCATGTTACGGCGATGATGGAAGAGGATGCGGCACAGGAGGAGGAGGAAGAGGGGGCATTTCACATGCAACAGGCAAGGGATGTGCGTCAAACCGGCTAGTCCCAGAGCTGCAACGAAATTTCGCCCATTATCCCACACCACCAGGCCGGGCTTGAGGCTCACCGGCAGCAACCACTCATCAGTCTGCTTTTCTATGCCCCTCCAAAGCTCCTGTGCGGTGTGGGGTTTGTCACCCAAACACATGAGTTTTAAAATCGCCTGCTGACATTTACCCCGGGCTGTACTGAAGTTGGGGGTGAGGTTCTTTCGATGACCGGATGTGGGGGTGGTAGAAGAGGAGTAGGAGGAGGAGTAGGATGATGCGGAGTAGGAGGAGGAAGAAACAGGAGGCAACGAATAATGCCCTGCGATCCTCGGTGGTGAAAGGACATGCGCCAAACCGCTATCAGCCTCGGGCCCAGCCGGCCCTATGTTTACCCAGTGTGCAGTTAGGGAGATATAGCGACCCTGGCTGTGCTTACTGGTCCATGTATCTGTGGTTATGTGGACCTTGCCACAGATGGCGTTGCGCAGCGCACACTTGATTTTATCCTCCACTTGGTTGTGCAGGGAAGGGATAGCTCACCTGGAAAAGTAGTGGTGTCTGGGAACAACGTACTGGTGGACAGCCACCACCATCAGCTGTTTAAAACAGTCCGTCTCCACCAGACGGAATGACAGCATTTCAAAGGCCATTCATTTTGAAATGCTGGCACTTAGGGCCAGGGCTCAAGGGTGGGTAGGTGGGTATTTCCTTCTCCTCTCCAATGTTTGGGAGATGGACAGCTGAATGCTGCCGTGTGACATGGTGGAGATGCTTGGTGATGGTGTCGTATGTGGTGGTGTTGGTGGATCATCCCCTGTTTGCTGGTCGCCAGGTGCCACAGTGACGCCAGAGGTGGAGAGGCTGAGTCAGCAGCAGAAGAGGGAGCAGGAGGAGCATGAGAGAGCTCCTTGTTTTTAAGATGTTTACTCCACTGCAGTTCATGCTTTGCATATAGATGCCTGGTTATGCAGGTTGTGCTCAGGTTAAAAACGTTTATCCCTCGCTTCAGGCTCTGATGGCACAACATCAAACCACTCATGTCTTGTCGTCAGGATATTGTGTAAAGAACTGCCACGCCAATGAACTCCTTAGAGCAGGTCTTGGTGTGCTCGGTGCCTGGGTGCAGTGGACAGTAGCAGGCATACTGTCTCAGGAACGGCCGCTATGCTTTTGCACCCTGCTCCCTCTTTTGCTGTGTTGTTGCCTCTGTGTGACCACTGCCTCTTCCTCAGAACTGCACGCCTCACTAGCACGGCCTTCAGTCCAGTCTGGGTCTAGGACTTCATCATCCTTCACATCATCATCCACCCATTCATGACCCCTGCCCTCCTCGTCGGTCGGCAAATTTCAGAAAGCCACAGCAATTGGCACCTGTGTTTCGTCATCATCAGAGATGTTTTTTGGCAGTATTCCCATGTCCTCATCCTGCAACAAAAGTGGTTGACCATCAGTGCATTCAAGGTCTTCCTCTTCTGGAGCAGGGCTAGGTGGATGGGGCAGGGAAACCCCGCCAACAGAGTCATCAAAAAGCATGAGACTTTTCTGCATGATTTGGGGCTCTGACTGCTTGGCTGGTTTGCAAGGGGGTGAGGTGGAAGTCTGATGGGCATGGGCTGCAGGTGCCAACTCTGAGCTTTCTGCAGAGGACTGGGTGTTAGATACTGTGAAGGAACTGGAGGCACTGTCAGCCACCCAATCTACTATCGCCTGTACATGCTTTGGCTTGGAGCGGTAGTTGGCGCTGAACGGCCACGTCCCCTCCCAGCAACATGAGCTTCACCAACACCACCACGACCATGCCCACGTCCCTTATTTGATGTTCTTCTCATTTTTTGCGTTCACCCACGAAGCTGAAAGATTGGTCTCTCTCCGATGTCAATTTACCTGCCACTAGTCAACAATTACGTTCGCTAAGGCAGTGCCCGTGTCATAAAAACGCTCTGTGGACCCAGAATAATGTTTTTTGGGCCCAAAATACACTGATTCTTAAATTCTGTGTGGAAGTGTAAATAATTTTTTGGTACACTGTATGCACAAGTGGTTTGTGGAACAAGAACAAGTATTTTTGTAATAAAATACAGAAAATTTGTATTTCACTGCTGTAAATTGAAATTAATTATTTATACGCCGGATGCACACCTTTCTTTTCGGCCTAAAACATGGCTTTTTTCAATAAAACCCCAAAATGCAGTTTTTAACTGCTGTACATTAAAAGTAGATATTTATACTATGTCTGGACACCAGATTTGGGGACCCAGAATACGTATTTGGTCACCAAAATTCACAAATGCAGTATTTGACTGTTATAAATTGGAAATAATTATTTAAACGACGAATACATAAAAGTTTTTTCAGCCTAAAACACGTCTTTTTTCAATAAAACCCCAAAATGCTGTTTTTAACTGCTGTACATTAACCTATACTATGTATGGACACCAGATTTGGGGACCCAGAACACGGATTTGGTCACCAAAATTCACAAATGCAGTATTTAACTGCTATAAATTGTAAATAATTATTTAAACGACGGATGCACAGCCGTTTTTTCGGCCTAAAACACAACATTTTTCAATAAAACCCCAAAATGCAGTTTTTTACTGCTGTAAATTTAAATTATATATTTATACCATGTATGTACGGCATTGTGAAGCAGGAATTTTGCTTTTTACACACAAAAAAAAGAATAATGCACTATTTCTCAGCTGTAATGTGAAATCAGTATTTAGGCGGTGTATTTCAAAATGCTTTGTGGATCAGGATTTCCACTTTTTTGTCAAAAAAATACACTTATGCTGTATTTCACAGCAGCAATGTAAAATAGGTCGTTGGAATGGGTATTTCAGACTGTTTGGTGGACTTTGAATAACGTTTTTTTTCTATAAAAAACTAAGAAGCACTATTTCCCTGCAGAAATATAATATATGTCGTTGGACGGTGTATGCAGAACTGTTTTGTGGACAAGGAATACGGTTTTTCCCCCAATATTTCACCGCAGAAATGTCAAATATATATTTGGTCTAAAATAGGCTTTTTTTAACTAAAATACACTGATGCACTATTTGATAGCTGAAATGAAATATACGGTTTAGTGCATTGTATACACAAGTGATCTGTGGCACCACAGATGCCAGGCTTGACAAATGGACTATGTCACCCCTTACACATACAAAAGGCAATATAGGGGACTTGAGCAGCCAGAAAAAAAAGTATTTTTTCTTTCACTGAGCTACAAAATAGGATTAGGCGGATGTCCCTGGCTGGCTGGCGCACATGCAGTACACTGCATGGCTAATATGGCCGCTGAGCACCACCTTAGTATGAGATGGATTACAAAAAAAGATTTCCCTTGCAGTGGCTGGGTACAGAAATGTTGGATTGCTGAAGCTCCCTCCCTCTCTATTTGCTGTATCTTGTGGATTAAAGTAGCACAAGTTCTTCTGATTTCTGCCCTTTTCTGCACCAACATCATCTCCCTAAGCTTAAATCAGCACAGTGAAGTGTGGCAGTACGTGACTCCAGCTTATAACGAGGCTCGGTCACATGCTGCACTCGGCCAATTACAGCTATGCCATTAGTATGCATGGTTGTGATGGCTACTTACGGCAAGAATTATAATGCTTGGTGATTGGCTGCTGTGCAGCCCTTCAGAAAGCGGGAAGAAATCGCCCAACAACAGACCCGAACCCGAACTTTTTTGAAAATACTATACAGTTCGGGTTCGCACAACTCTAGTTGCTAATACAGTCTGGGGTCTTCTGAAGGCTCCCAGGCTTGCAATTGTAAAGTAACAATTTAAGTAAGTTAAAAAGAATGTGTCATCAGAAAATGACCCGCTGTTGGGTACTGGAAATCCGAACTGTGGAGAATACATGGCCGGGACGCCATTGATAATGGTTTTCTTTTCTTTTATCTATTTTAAATTTTCCTTTTTTGCTTCTTATATATTGTGGCAATGTGAACACTAATGTGTGCGGTGAAGCCCCAGGGAAACCGTCAGACAGGGCTGTTTGCACCGAGAGTGTGTCACCAAGGTGCCTGGCCTTGGTGGAGTGAAAGCCCCAAGATTAGTATAGCTGGCTCAGCCAGTTCCAGGGCGGGCTTTTACTGGGAACAGGTAATGTGCTGGGTGGGTGCCTGTTCCCCATGCTCCAGTCCGGGATTTTGGACAATGCCCATGTCCAGGGATTCTATTTAATCCTCTTGTTGGACATGGGTGGGGTCTCACTCTGGGAGAGAGTGGTTTGTGTAGCAGAGTCCTGGTGAGGCTCTGGGAACTTGATCTCAGCTGAGGAGGGCTGAGGGGCCACGGGGCTAGGTGCTAGCCACAATCCATGGACGTTCGGCTGGGAAAGCCGCATGGGTTCCCGTGTGTGTGAATGGGGTCTTAGGTGAGTCAGCGATATCTTATGTATTAGGTAGTGCCTAGACGGGCAGGTGTTCATTTATTTTGTTTTGTTTGAGAAGACTGCCAAATAAATGCACTGTTTTGGACATGAAATCCGTTGTCCGGAAGGAAGTTTGTGTGAATGATCCCCGAGAACAGAGCTAACCCCCCACATTTGGTGGAGGATGCGGGCAGTCGTCCCTGCTGGAGAAGGAAAAGCGTTGCTGGGAGCAACAAACAAGCAGAAAAAGCAGGTGCTGCTGAATGCTATATTTTTTTTGACGGTGAGAAAGTTTAAAGAGACTGTTATGTCTGCGGTGCAGTGCTGAGATTGTCTCTACAGGGAGACACCTGGAGACTGGTCTCAGGTTAAAGTGGACGTGTTAAGAATAAGTTGAAAAAAAAAAATTTTTTTCCTGGTGTCTGGACTGTCTGTTGCTATGGGGTGGATGAAGGATCTTGCCGAGCAGCTGGCGCAGGCCAATTTGGAGGCTAACCAAAGGCACCTGAAATGGCAACAGGAGCATGAAAAGCTCATGGAGCAGTTTGGCCGACCAAGGGAAGTCCTAACCCAAGGTCTAGGCGTTTCCTGTGGTAACCACTGTGTTGAGGAACTGCAGGCTCGCAGGATGCGTTTGGATGCAGAGGGAGGCTTTGAGGCGCAATTGCAGTTGGCCCAGGAGAGAGCCTTCAAATCGAATGGACAATTTGTAAAAAGTCCAAAGTGTCGGTGATGCGGCTGGAAAACCAGACGAAAGGTGTTGTGTGCCGTTGCCAAGGGCAACCGTCGGGAAAGAAAAGAAGAGGGAGAGTGGTGCAGCTCTCAAGAGTTCAAGTGTTTGCGGCATACAGAGTCCTAGAGAGGATATGCGGAGGAGCAGTAATGCGGTTGCTAGGTGCAACCAACCACTACAGAGTGCAGCTGGATGGCAAAAGAGAGAGTGCTGCTGGAGATGCCGTCAAGTCACAAAGTGTGCACCTGATTGTCCTATGGCCAGGAGTCAGGTAACCAGGAATCAAAGGCTGGAGGTCTCTAATGTCCAGGAGCAGGACGGTGACCTTGGGGAAGATGTTCCTGGAACTCCCTCATCGCCTGGGACTGCCGAACCCATGACGTCTGAGGGTAAGACTGTTCCGATTATTACTCCGTGTGTTGCAGAGGGTCAGGTGATCCTTGTTCAGACCAGCCCGGTGGCTGAGGACTGTGTGCGGGACATTCATGGGGATAGCATGAACTGTCCGGTGGCTCTCACGGCGTGTGAGACTCCAGTGCAAACAGGGACTCGAGAAATTCGTGATGCAGTTTCACGTATATCTGATAGGTTGTTTGGCCAGGATATTGAAGTGACGAGGCTCCTGCAGAATCGGTAGCGACCCCTTTAAGTGATGTGACCGTTAAAAACAGTGGCGCTGATAAGGTGCAAAGCGATTGTGCCAAGTTTGCGGAAATGTCAAATGAAAGTATGATGCCATGTGATGTTGATATGCATTTTCCACTGCAGGGTGTGACCAGGAGAGAAGTGCTCCCTGTAGGTAAAAATGTAAAAGTTGGAAAAATGCCGATAAATGTTGAGAGCACAGAGTTGGGGGAACCCACTGTAGTGAATGTGCAGGAAACAGTGGCTAGAGAAGTGTCCAAGGTGGGGATTAGCTCCGCAGTGCCCCTTGAGGGCAGAAATGAGAATGACATGAGCAGTATATATGACGCATGTGCTGTGACCGATAGCAACTCAGAGAGAGAGGCTGCCATGTTGAGGTCTGGCCAAACTGATATGGTTACTGGTAGCAACCAGACGATAGTTATACCTGACGTGACGAGAGGCGAGTGGGGAGATGGCGGCCTAGTGTCTGAGACCCATACCCAGGCAGGGCTAGATGACAGGACATGTCAGTACAGCTGCAATCATGAAGACGGTTTCTCTCTCCCTACATGGTCCCTAGGTACAATAGTGAAGGGACTACTGCCTGATGCCCAGAAGAAAATGAAAGTCTCCAGAAAGTTACACAAGCCTGTAGTAGACATTGACAAAAGTCTTGGCGAGGTCCTAGGAGATACTCCTACGTCTGGTACTGCTGCAGAACAGAGTAAAGAGCCGCTGGATCCAGAGGCCAAAAGGAGTGCATCCAACAAGCTGATGCGAAAAACTCAAATACAAGCGGAAATTCTCCAACTTCAAGAGGAACTTGCAGTTTCTGAGCGATCCAGACTTCATGCAGAGCAGGAAAGAGATGAACTGGCTGATGAGGTCTTAAACAGTGCCTCAGAAAAATCTGCCCTCTTGGAGGAGCAAAGACATTTGGAAGCCAGTGTGGCGCAACTTCATCAAGAGTTGCGTGATCGAATGGTGGACCTGGACAACCAGAGACAAACTGTGTCTAGATTGGAGAAGAAACAGAAGAAGTTTGACCAGCTCCTGGCTGAAGAGAAATATGTTGCGGCCCGATATGCCGAAGAACGTGACCGAGCGGAGGCTGATGCTCTGGAGAAAAAGTCCAAGGCCATCTCTTTGGCTAGAGCCCTTGAAAAAGCGCTTAAGGAGCGAGGTGAATTGGAGAGGCTGAACAAGCAACTCAGAGCAGAGTTGGAAGTTCTCAGGAGCTAAAAAGATAAAGTCTATGAGTTGGAGAGGCTTAAGCGTGCTCCTGCGCAGCAGGTGGAAGAGAATGAGATACCTGAAGAGGAAGATCCTCTAAAAGATGCCAAGAAGGCAGAGCCTGTTAAGAATGGGTCCGGAGATGGTGGCGCTGTGGTGCCAGCCGAGGCAGAGAAGAAGATGGATGATGTATCTGCTGAACCAGATGAAGGTGCTGAGGTGGATGCAAAAGCCCAGAGACTCGTAGCGGGGTGTGGCCAGGACCTGGTCATGAGAGACATTCCCTCTGTTGTCAATGCCTTCCAGAAAGCCAGCAGTCTGCTGGGGAAGAAATACGGGGGACCGACGACCAGTGTGAGGGTCCTGTCTACTCCGATGGGCTGGCTCTCCTGAATCCTATCCGAAGGGAGAACCATAACCTGGGTGAATCTCTGCAGGGATTGCCAGAAGACGACGAGTCTGGTGAAGACCCTGATGTCCCCCGTACCTCCAACCATGATGAGAAAGAGGAGGAGTTAAGAAATCAAGTATATGATGCCGTGTCCAAGAAGGATGAGAAGGCTAATCAACTGAATGAAGACTCCAAAAGAGACTCAAAGGCTAAAGAAGCTAAGGCCGATGAGTTGGAGTGGGAGAAATCCTGGTATGCTCCAGAGACCAAAGAGAAGGATGAAGAAGAATCTGCTGAAGTGGGGCGTACCACTGAAGAAGCAGAAGACTGTGAAATTGGAGCCAAACTTGACGTAACCCCTGGGGGGAGTAAAGGAAAAAGAAAGATGCTATTTGTTGATAAAATAAAGAGACAAAAAGAGGCAAGTCTTAAGAAGCGTGCTCGGTTGAAGCAGCTGTGTAAGAAAAAGGGAGAGAGAGATAAAAAAATAGAAAGAGAGGGTCTGCCTGTCCCATGGAATTGGGAACCTCTTAGACACTATCTCTTGGGCAACAGGTCAATGTGGGTGACAAACCAAGCCTTGCTGGCTTGGGTATGGCAAAATAAAGGGAAAATGATGACGCTGACCACATCTTCCAGAGGGAATATTGAGACAGAGGCTAGAAAAGGGCGGATGCCCTATCATGAGCATCCGGTTGGTGTATGTGTTCACCCCCACAGGTGTGAACAGAGGGGAGGGATATGTGGCAATGTGAACACTAATGTGTGCGGTGAAGCCCCAGGGAAACCGTCAGACAGGGCTGTTTGCACCGAGAGTGTGTCACCAAGGTGCCTGGCCTTGGTGGAGTGAAAGCCCCAAGATTAGTATTAGTATTAGTATAGCTGGCTCAGCCAGTTCCAGGACGGGCTTTTACTGGGAACAGGTAATGTGCTGGGTGGGTGCCTGTTCCCCATGCTCCAGTCCGGGATTTTGGACAATGCCCATGTCCAGGGATTCTATTTAATCCTCTTGTTGGACATGGGTGGGGTCTCACTCTGGGAGAGAGTGGTTTGTGTAGCAGAGTCCTGGTGAGGCTCTGGGAACTTGATCTCAGCTGAGGAGGGCTAAGGGGCCACGGGGCTAGGTGCTAGCCACAATCCATGGACGTTCGGCTGGGAAAGCCGCATGGGTTCCCGTGTGTGTGAATGGGGTCTTAGGTGAGTCAGCGATATCTTATGTATTAGGTAGTGCCTAGACGGGCAGGTGTTCATTTATTTTGTTTTGTTTGAGAAGACTGCCAAATAAATGCACTGTTTTGGACATGAAATCCGTTGTCCGGAAGGAAGTTTGTGTGAATGATCCCCGAGACCAGAGCTAACCCCCCACAATATCTATATTTATCTGAGAAAAGAATGTGACAGGACGCAGGTTTCTCATGTCACCTCCTAATTCAGCTTAGGAGTCCCGTCTCTGACTCAATATACCCCCCCATTGTATTTAAATCTAATTTAGCCTGTATTTCAGAAAAGTTTCTGCCAGGATTCAAACTCATGACCTTCTGCATTAGAGGCAAGGCACTTAACCACTAAGCTATAATAGCTGCATAGCCAGTTAATTGAAAAAATTTAAAAAAATAAATAAATAGAGACTTCTACTGTAGAAGAATACTTACTACTAGTAAGCTTTCCTATATAGTAGAAGTCATATATATATATATTTTTTTTTTAAGTTATGCGCTATGCAGTTATGTAGTGTAGTGGGTGAAGTTCTGGGCTGTGATGCAGAAGCTGTGAATTCAAATCCCATTGCAAGCTTTTTCAGAAAAAGAGGTTAAACTAGATTTATATATTTTATATTTTTTTAGTAATTGTAACAAATTTATGGCACAAAATAAATGTGTAATTACAAAAAAAACTTGCATATATATATATATATATATATATATATATATATATATATATATTATTAGTGTTGATCACCAATATTCGAATTGCGAATTTTAATCGCGAATATCGGCACTTCAAGAATTTGCGAATATTTAGAATATCTGAAAATATATTTGTAATCGAGTATATTCATTTTTTTTTAATACCAGACTATGCGAATTTTTATGCGAATTTTATGCAAATTTTTTAATGCGAATTTTCACAATCAAGAAAATAAGATCAGGAATTCGTGAATTCGCGAATATATGGCGAATATTCACCCAAATATTCGTGAAATATCATGAATTCGAATATTGCCCCTCCTGCTCATCACTATATATTATATATATATACGGTATATATTTTTATATACACTGGATGTCCCCAAGCACTGACTTCATATATGGACTTGGCTATATATGGAGTCAGAGCAGGGACTCCTAAGCCGCAGACTGTACGGTGATCTTCTGCATAGAAATAGATGCTAAATTAGATTTAAATACACTGACTGGTGTTTGGCCGAGCATGCTCGCTCAACAGTGGTCACAAGGTGCCTGGGTTCAACTGATCTCACTGTGCTGTGCTGTTCTCATAACTCCCACAAAAGTGAATGGAAATGATAAAAAAAGTGTAGAAGAGCAAACGACAGTGTTTCTGCAAATACCGCACAGCTTGCTGTGCTAAACTACTGACTAAAGTCCTATTCACATGTAAGGGAGTTATAGAAATAGCTAGCGTTGTTATGCTTGTTAATAAAAACTAAATTTACAAGAAATAGCTAGCGTTTCTGTAAACATGGTCTACTTTCGCAGCTTTGATGCGGAACAGAGTCAGAGAACCCCTGTTCTAGAGATATGTACAAGTTCCAGAAGTTGGACCTGGCATGTATTAACTTCCTAAGGACATCAGGGCGTACATGTACGCCCTGATGTCCGAGTCCTTAAAGACACATGGTGTTCGCCCTGTGTATTTCCGATCACCGGCGCGCGATGGGCGGTGATCGGAAAAGAGTGCTTGCCGAAATCATTCAGCAGGCACTCTGTGACAATGCTGAGGGGAGTCCTGTGGACCCCCCCGTATTGGAGATCGCAGCAAACTGCAGGTCAATTCAGACCTGTGGTTTGCTGCATTTCCGGGTTATTCGGGTCTCCCGTGGCCTGATAACTCGGAATAGTGATAATACACCACCATTTGCCATCCTTAGATCCTGAGAGGTGGTGGTGACATCACCTCTCAGGATCGCATCCTATTGACTGGACAGCCTATGTAGAAGGGAGGTCACTGTTAATGAGTCTCTCATTGCTTTCAAGGGGAGACTTATTTTCCGCCAGTATGTTCCCTCTAAGCATACGAGGTATGGCGTGAAGCTGTACAAACTTTGTAAGAGTACCTCAGGGTACACTTACAAGTTTTGTACGAGGGGCGAGATTCCCGTATTGAACCCCCACAATGTCTCCCCGCTCTGGGTGTTTTCGGGAAACTTGTGTGGGACCTTATGCACCCACTGCTAGATAAGGGTTACCACCTGTACGTGGATAACTTTTATTTGGATATACCCGTGCCCTTACCAGTAAAAACCTGTTGCTGGTCAGATATAAGGACAAGAGGGATGTCCTTGTACTGTCCACAATTCACAATAACGGCATCACCTCTGTCCCTGTGCGAGGTACCATGGCAACGGCCCTTAAGCCCGATTGTATCGTGGACTATAGTCCCAAATGTAAAGAAAGGATCCAGCTTACCTATGATGTATAGCTTTCTCTGCCCAGGTGCACGGAGTTCTGAGGTGATAAGCCTGTGTTCACACTTGAAACAAAAGACGAGTGACTCCAGCTCTGTAGTTTCAAAAAGTGTCGTTCTTTGTCTTTATTGAAGTGCTTCCACGCGTTTCGAAAAAATCTTATTCGTAACTCTGCCTGGTATGTGCTCTTGCTCTGTTGTATAGCTGGGGAATGGTGTATGGGTCCCCATCCCCCTCCTCCCCTCCACTTGGGAGGGGAGGGGAGCCAACCACCATCCACCTGAGAGCACAACCTGCCATTGATTTTAACAACATATTTAACATAAGAAAAAATGATTACATATAGTTAAAAGTGTAGCAACTGATATGTTTATTAGATATACACATATTTTCCCATTGGTTGTAACCACTAGTAACTACACACTAAAAACAATGCTAGCTGCTATTGTATCCACCAGATAATCCAAGTATTTATTTTTGTTGATTCATATATTTTTTCTCTTTCCCCTTTTCCTCTCATTATTAATTTTCTATCTTACTCTTGCTATTACTAGTAAAAATGCATGACTTCTTTTCTCATATTTAATTCATGTGGATGCCTAGTTTCCAACTGGAATATCCAGTAAGCTTCTCTCAGTCCCACTTTGTGTTTGAGATCCCCTCCTCTGACTGGCATTCTGACTTGTTCTATTGCAAACACCTGCACATATTTGGTGCTGCGATTGTGTTTTTCAGCAAAGTGTCTGGCTGCATGAGAAATGTTAGTGTGAACAGGGTTCTCTATGTAATTGAGGTGTTCTAGGAAGCGATTTTTTAGTTTTCTGATAGTGCACCCTACATACATTAAATTGCATTGACTGCATTTAATCACATACACCACTCCTGTGCTATTGCAGTTTATATAAGTTTTCACTTTGTATTCTATTGTACCTGAACTATTATGAAAGATTTTGGTATTTTGAGCGTGTTCACATGTGCGGCATCTCCGACTGCCGCATTTAGTGAACCCTTTATACTGCAACCAGGTGGGTTTTGTCTGGTTTGTTGGACTGACATACAAAGATGGAGACAGTATGTTTCCTATTGTTTGTGGTCTTCTAGACGCTATCCTGCATCCATTTTCCAAAGTTTTTTCTAAAATACAGGGAGGGCAGAATTATTAGGCAAGTTGTATTTTTGAGGATTAATTTTATTATTGAACAACAACCATGTTCTCAATGAACCCAAAAAACTCATTAATATCAAAGCTGAATATTTTTGGAAGTAGTTTTTAGTTTGTTTTTAGTTTTAGCTATTTTAGGGGGATATCTGTGTGTGCAGGTGACTATTACTGTGCATAATTATTAGGCAACTTAACAAAAAACAAATATATACCCATTTCAATTATTTATTTTTACCAGTGAAACCAATATAACATCTCAACATTCACAAATATACATTTCTGACATTCAAAAACAAAACAAAAACAAATCAGTGACCAATATAGCCACCTTTCTTTGCAAGGACACTCAAAAGCCTGCCATCCATGGATTCTGTCAGTGTTTTGACCTGTTCACCATCAACATTGCGTGCAGCAGCAACCACAGCCTCCCAGACACTGTTCAGAGAGGTGTACTGTTTTCCCTCCTTGTAAATCTCACATTTGATGATGGACCACAGGTTCTCAATGGGGTTCAGATCAGGTGAACAAGGAGGCCATGTCATTAGATTTTCTTCTTTTATACCCTTTCTTGCCAGCCACGCTGTGGAGTACTTGGACGCGTGTGATGGATCATTGTCCTGCATGAAAATCATGTTTTTCTTGAAGGATGCAGACTTCTTCCTGTACCACTGCTTGAAGAAGGTGTCTTCCAGAAACTGGCAGTAGGACTGGGAGTTGAACTTGACTCCATCGTCAACCCGAAAAGGCCCCACAAGCTCATCTTTGATGATACCAGCCCAAACTAGTACTCCACCTCCACCTTGCTGGCATCTGAGTCGGACTGGAGCTCTCTGCCCTTTACCAATCCAGCCACGGGCCCATCCATCTGGCCCATCAAGACTCACTCTCATTTCATCAGTCCATAAAACCTTAGAAAAATCAGTCTTGAGATATTTCTTGGCCCAGTCTTGACGTTTCAGCTCGTGTGTCTTGTTCAGTGGTGGTCGTCTTTCAGCCTTTCTTACCTTGGCCATGTCTCTGAGTATTGCACACCTTGTGCTTTTGGGCACTCCAGTGATGTTGCAGCTCTGAAATATGGCCAAACTGGTGGCAAGTGGCATCTTGGCAGCTGCACGCTTGACTTTTCTCAGTTCATGGGCAGTTATTTTGCACCTTGGTTTTCCACACGCTTCTTGCGACCCTGTTGACTATTTTGAATGAAACGCTTGATTGTTCGATGATCACGCTTCAGAAGCTTTGCAATTTTAAGAGTGCTGCATCCCTCTGCAAGATATCTCACTATTTTTGACTTTTCTGAGCCTGTCAAGTCCTTCTTTTGACCCATTTTGCCAAAGGAAAGGAAGTTGCCTAATAATTATGCACACCTGATATAGGGTGTTATTGTCATTAGACCACACCCCTTCTCATTACAGAGATGCACATCACCTAATATGCTTAATTGGTAGTAGGCTTTCGAGCCTATACAGCTTGGAGTAAGACAACATGCATAAAGAGGATGATGTGGTCAAAATACTCATTTGCCTAATAATTCTGCACTCCCTGTATTGTCTTCTGACAGTATGGGCAGATATTTTATGATAGCTTGTTGGATTTTATTAAATTGTTTACTATATGTTAAAACTATTGTGGATTTATTGATAGTCTCTTTATTTTTATTTATATTTTTACCGATGGTAATAATATTTTTATTTTTGTTTTTATTTTCTACCCTTGATTCATAATTCCCATTTGTCAATTCTTTTTTGTTTTTGTGAAATAACAAATCTTCTCTGCTCTTATTGGTGGCTATATTTTGGCCTCTTTATATCATCCAGTTAGGATATTTTCTTTTTAGAAGTCTTTCCCTAATGATGCGGCTTTCATTTCTGAATGCCTCATCTGTACTGCAATTACGTCGTGCTCGAATAAATTCCCCCACTGGGATGGATTTTATGGTATGGGTGGGGTGGTGACTATCCGCCCTTAATATCGTGTTACCTGTTATTTGTTTTCTATATGTCTCTGTTAATATAGTTTTTTCGGGTATACCTGTTAATTTCAGGTCTAAAAAGGATGTCTCTTGCGGGTTTTCATTGTAAGTAAATTTTAAATTATATGGATTCTCACTCAGGTATTGAATGAAACCTTGTACGGCAGGTACATCGCCGCTCCATATTATGAGCATATCATCGATGTACCTGCCGTACCATATTAGGTTGTCACCGTAGGGATTGTTCGTGGACTACAATCGGTATATGGGAGGAGTTGATCTCTCTGATCAAGTCCTCAGGCCATATAACACCAGGCAAAAAACCCGGGCATGGTACAAAAAAGTTGCGGTCTACTTGGTACAGGTTGCCTTGTACTACTCTTTGGTGGTGTCCCAAAGCGCTGGCAGCACAGGGAAATTCCTGCAGTTCTATGACGCAGTCCTCAAGGACCTGATCTTTTCTAACTGGGAAAGAGCAGGCTGGAGTACCTCGGGAACTGGAGGCGCCCGGATCGTCCCTGACCAACACTTTCCAGGTGTGGTCCCCCATACTAGAAAGAAGGGATGGCCCCCAAAAAAAGGCAAAGTGTGTCACAGGAGGGTGATACAGAAGGACACCACCACTTAGTGTGGCACGTTCCCCGATCATCCGGGCCTCTGCATTGACAGTTGCTTCAAGGAGTACCACACTTCCATGGAGTACTAAATTTATAATCCCCTTCCCCAATCACCGAGAAAAAAATAAATAAAATATGGCTCTCAGACTTTGGAGACACTAAAACTTAAAAAAAAAAAATTATTTTCAAAAATGATATTTTGTAAAACTAAAATTTATTTAAAAAAGTATACATATCAGGTGTCGCTGCATCCGTAAAAACCTGAACTATAAAAATACCACATGAACTAACCCCTCAGGTAGACATCACAAAAAAATACTGTAAAAATCCATTTTTTTTGTCACCTACCATCACAAAAAGTGTAATAGCAAGCGATCAAAAAGTCATATTCCCCCCCAAAATAGAGCCAATAAAACCATCCTCTTTTCCTTTAAAAAATGAGCCCGTACCTAATGCTAGGCTAAAAAATAAAAAAAAAACTGACTCTCAGACTATGAAGATACTAAAATTTCATAATTTTTTTTTAAACAGGATATTATAATGTAAAACCTAAATAAATTTTTAAAAAAGTAGACATATTATGTATTGCCACGTCCGTAAGAACCTGCGCTATAGAAATAACACATGATCTAACTCCTCAGATGAACACAGTCAAAAAAATAAAATAAAAACGGTGCCATAACAGCTATTTTTTGGGAAATTTTTCCATTTTAATCAAATTTTTTAAGTAACAAAGAAAGGGTTAACAGTCAAACAAAACTCAATATTTATTGCCCTGATTCTATAGTTTATATAAACACCCCATATGTGGTCGTAAACTGCTGTATGACCAAACTGCAGGGTGCAGAAGGAAAGGAATGCCGTATGGTTTCTGGAGGGCAGATTTTGATGGCCTTTTTTTTTTTTTTACACCATCTCCCATTTGAAGAACCCCTGATGTAACCCTAGATTAGAAACTCCATAAAAGTGACCCCATCTAAGAAACTACACCCCTCAAGGTATTCAAAACTGATTTTACAAACTTTGTTAACCCTTTAGGTGTTCCTCAAAGGTTTATGGCAAATGGAGATGACATTTTAGAATTTCTATCTTTTTGTAACCTTGCCTTACAAAAATGTAATATAGAGCAACAAAAAAATCCATATGTACCCTAAAAATAGTACCAACAAAACTGCCACCTTATCCCGTAGTTTCCAAAATGGGGTCACCTTTTTGGAGTTTCTACTCTAGGGGTGCATCAGGGGGTCTTCAAATCGGACATGGTGTAAATAAACCAGTCCAACAAAATCTGCCTTCCAGAAACCATATCCTGTTCCTTTTCTTCTGCGCCCTGCCGTGTGCTTGTACAGTAGTTTATGACCACAAATGGGGTGTTTCTATAAACTACAGAATCAGGGCAATAAATACTGAGTTTTGTTTGGCTGTTAACCCTTGCTTTGTTACTGGAAAAAATGGATAAAATGGAAAATTTTCCAAAAAATTTTGATTTTGAAATTTCATCTCCATTTGCCAATAACTCATGTTGAACACCTAAAGGGTTAAAACATTTATAAAATAAGTTTTGAATACCTTTAGGCCTCTTGCACACGGGCGTCATGTTTGACGCCCGGATAAGATGCGGGTGCGTTGCGGGAATCGCCGCGATTTTTCCGCGAGTGTGCTAACGTTTGTAGTGCGTTGAGCACGCGCGTGAAAAAATCCGCATGCTTGGTACCCAGACCCGAAGTCAGACTTCATCACTGAAGTCTGGTTTCGGGATGAGTATTCTGTATGTGTAATTATTTTCCTTTATAACATAGTTATAAGGGAAAATAATCGCATTCTAATTACAGAATGCAATGTTCCCCGGGCTTTAAAGGGTTAAAAATAATAAAGAGTTAACTTACCTTCTCCCATTGTACGCGCAGAGCCCCAGAACGTCTACTCTCTTGATAGTTTTGATGCTTGAGGACCTGTGGTGACGTCACAGGGTCACATGGTCCAATCATAGAAGCATTTGAGTGGACCATGTGACCCATGTGATCCTGTGACATCACGGCAGGTCCTTCATCCAAAAACTTCAAAGCCTTGTAAGATCCCAAAAAATAAAATAGCATTCCCAAAATGATCCAAACATGATATAGGCCTCTTTCACACGGGCGTCACGTTTGAAAATAATAGCATTCTCAATACAGAATGCTTTGTGAAATGTGGATTAAGCGGTTAAAAATAAAAAAATTAACTCACCTTATCCACTTGATCGCGTAGTTGCGATCTCTTCTGTCTTCTTCAAGCATTAGCTGCCGGGTAAAGGACCTGTGATGACGTCACCGAGCTCATCACATGGTCCAATCACATGGTCCATCACCATGGTGATGGACCATGTGATTGGACCATGTGATGTGATGTCACCACAGGTCTTTTAGATGGCAGCTAATGCTTGAAGAAGACGGAAGAGATCGGCAACTACGCGATCAAGTGGCTAAGGTGAGTTAATTTTTTTATTTTTAACTCCTTAGTCCACATTTTACAAAGAATTCTGCATTGAGAATGCTATTATTTTCTCTTATAACCATGTTATAAGGGAAAATAATAAAGATCGGGTCCCATCTCTTAGCAACCATGCGGGAAAATCGCACTGCATCTGCACTTGCTTGCGTGAAAAACGCACAATATAGAGCATGCTGCGATTTTAATGCAATTTCACGATTTTCACGCAACGCAGAAGTGATGCGTGAAAATCACCGCTCATGTACATAGCCTCATAGAAATTAATTGGTCCAGATTCAGTGCGGGTGCTATGCGTTCACCTCACGCATTGCACCCACGCGGATATCACACCCTTGGGAAAAGGGCCATAGAGTAGTAAATGTAAAGTATAACTATTTTTGGAGGTATTACTATGTATTATAGAAGTAGAGAAATTGAAACTTGGAAATTTGCTAATTTTTCAACATTTTTGGTAAATTTGGTATTTTTTTATAAATAAAAATGAACTTTTTGACTCAATTTTAGTATTGTTAGGAAGTACTATATGTAATGAAAAAACTGTCTTAGAAAGTGTTTTAAAGTTATTCACACATAAAGTGACACTGGTCAGATTTGCAAAAAATTGCCTAGTCCTTAAGGTGAAAATGAGTCCAGTCCTTAAGGGGTTAAACAGGTCCAAACTAGTTTCATGCCCTAATGCTTCTCTAGTTACTGTATCACATGCCTATGGTTTACGAGTCATTTTACATTCAGATTCCCTTCTTCTCAAAAACAAGAAATTGAAAAACTACTATAATATACCAGAAGAGAAAGAACAAAATATCCGCATTGTTGTAATAAAGAAAGAAAATTAGTCACTTTCAAATATTATAAATGCACTTGCCTCGTTGAACATGAATAACAAAGCTCTAGAATGTGGAACATTGTTGTCAGTGTTATGGCTCTTTCATTCAATTGATAATGTATATATGTGTACAGGGGCGTACATAGAAATCATGGGGCCCCATAGCAAAACTCAGAATTGCGCCCTCCCCAATAAAAAATACAATTATTAAAGCTGATTAGTGATGGTGCGGGATACATTAGCGTTTAAATAAAAGGTTAGGCTGTGTTCACATCACGTTTTTGCCATCCGTTTTTACGTATATGTTGGGGGGGGATAAAAAACACTTTTCTATCCTGCAGAGTCCAGTAGAAAAAACATATACGTTAACATATACATGTTTCTTTTATGATAAAGGATGCCACTGTAGGTATACATGAAATGGATGGAAAAAACGGGATATGAATTCGGCCTTACCCTTTAAGTTTAATTTATTATTAGATAGGTGTAAAGCAGAGGAGAGCCTATAGGGTTAATGACTGCAGCAGGACTGTCCACACTGGTCAATCTTCTGCAGGTCCACAGCATTAGATCTCTGTCTCACAGCTTAACTTCTCCCTTTGTTATTAACAGGGAGCAGGGCTGAGCATTTTTAGTCATGTCCCATCTTTTTACCTTAGATGTAGGCTATCTGGAGCATCCAGCACAGACCTCAGGTCCCATATGAAAGAATACATATGCACTACAGGGAGCAGAGCTGAGGCTCCTGTCTGACTCTGATTTTAACAGCTATAAGTACAGTCCCCTTGCTGTAGCAGACAGCCAGTCTTCCTTTCAGCTCCTCTCACCTCAGCTCTGCTCCATAATACAGAGCGCTTCTGCTGCTGCTTCCTTCTGCCCTCTCACACAGCCTAGGAATAGTGTGAAGGCAGTGACTGGGGGTGCTGGGGGTAAAAAGGCAAAAAGAAGGGCAGGAAGACCCAGAAGAGGGTAAGCATGTGGGACATCATTGCTGATAATAGTAAAGACAGGGCTGGTACTTTACTAATGCTGTGGTAGCACATCACAGAGGGGCGGGCACATCGGGCACTGAGCTTCTAGCTGATTGGAGGAAGCGGCTGCTCACTCTCCTCTCCCGCTCTCCTTCCACTCGGGGCCCAGCCTGCTGTTGTCAGCGCAGCACTAGTTCTGCGCCCAAATGAAAGTGTAAATATGTAATGGCACTGGGACGTTTGAGGTGGCAATGGGCCCCTCATTGACACTGGGCCCGGGGCTGCTGACCCAAACGCCCCCTTGCCGGTATTTATCCCTCTACTGTTATTAATGCAGTGTGTAGTCAGGTCGGAAAGAGGGCGGAGCCATGTAGCCTGGCCGGGCCGCCTAACCTCACGGGCCCCATAGCCAGTGCGTGGTCTGCCTATATTGACGGTACGCCACTGTATGTGTACAGGGTTATACCGGGACTGAAATTCAGCCCTGTCACAGGGGAGGAGGGACGCTCTACAGGAGCATGCCATATGGAAAGTGGAGACTAAAGCTGGACATACACATTATCCTTTTGGCAGCTGTACCCAGAATTTCGTTTACATGATTTTTTACATTGCACTTGGATAGTCTTCAGAACCTTTTACATTTTCACATTTTGTTATGTTGCAGCCTTCTGCTTAAATATTTAAAAAAAAAAACTATTTCCCCATCTATCAATACCTCATACTGACAAAGTCAAAACAAAATTTTAGAAATTATTGAAAATTTATTCAAAAGTAAAAACTGAAATTTCATATCAGGCCCTTTAAAGTTTAGCTCTTGGGTCTGCCAAAATGTTCGGGTTCGGGATCCGAACTCGAACCGAACTTCATCCTGAACCCGAACCCCATTGAAGTCAATGGGGACCCAAACTTTTGGGCACTAAAAAGGCTGTAAAATAGCCCAGGAAAGGGCTAGAGGGCTGCAAAAGGCAGCAAAATGTAGGTAAATCCCCTGCAAACAAATGTGGATAGAGAAATAAATTAAAATAAAATAAATAAAAATGAACCAATATCAATTCGAGAGAGGTCCCATCAGGCTTCAAGTCACCCACCAATGGAGAAGGTCACTTTCTGTTATTTCGGCCCCAGCACCCAGACAGAGGAGAGAGGTCCCATAGCATAAAATCAGATTTCATATCACCCACCAATGCAACAGGCCACTTTCATTTATTTAGGACACAGCACCCAGACAGAGGACAGAGGACGCATAGCAGGCGTTATGTCACCCACCAATGGAGAAGGCCACTTTTAGATAATTAGGCCCCTGGCAACTAGACGGAGGAGCGGTACATTCAACTTTTGGTTGCACCGCAATATAATGGTAAAATAAAAAAAAGAGGATTCAATAAAGAAGTGCCCCGGAGTACAAGAATATATGGTTGAGGGGGAGGCAGTTATAAATGTCTATTCTGTGTAAGGGATGGACAGGTCCTGTGGGATCCATGCCCGGTTCATTTTTATGAACGTCAGATTGTCCACGTTGGCTGTGGACAGGCGGCTGCGTTTGTCAGTAATGACGTCACCTGCCGTGCTAAATACACGTTCAGACAAAACGCTGGCCGCCGGGCAGGCCAACACCTCCAAGGCATAAAAGGCTAGCTCTGGCCACGTGGACAATTTAGAGACCCAGAAGTTGAATGGGGCCGAACCATCAGTCAGTACATGGAGGGTGTGCACACG
>JAKVIS010002410.1:5000-23023 GCA_033119425.1 Bufotes viridis | reverse complement strand
TGATGCTGAGCACGGCTGCGCCAGCCCCGCTTGTGGTGCTGCAAGCCTGGCTAGCTCAGTCGGTAGAGCATGAGATTCTTAATCACATGGTCGTGGGTTCGAGCCCCACGTCGGGCGCTGGTTGCTTGCCTTTAGCTGAGCTTACGTGCATCACTCCACCAAGCACTGTACACTTATTCCCGAACCGAGCGAAAAGTAGCCATTTAGGGAAGCTCAAAGAGGAGGAGAACCAAAATCTGCCATTTTTTGTTTTACTTTTGGACAGGAGACCAAGCAAAGAAAAGTAAAGGGACTACATTGGCGAGGAATCAAACCGGGGCCTCCCGCGTGGCAGGCGAGAATTCTACCACTGAACCACCAATGCCAGGATGGTGCCACCGTTACTGCCTGCCAACCACTCCAACCCAGGACCTGGTAGGCGCTAGCCTCAAGCACCACATCCAACATCTCGCATGCTCAGCAGACAGATCATGATGCTGCAGCACGGCGTCGCCAGCCCCTGACTTGGCGTCGCAAGCCAGGCTAGCTTAGTCGGTAGAGCATGAGACTCTTAATCTCAGGGTTGTGGGTTTGAGCCCACGTTGGGTGCTGGTTGACTGCCTTTAGATGAGCTTACATGCATCACTCCACCAAGCACTGTACACTTGATTATGAACCGAGCAAAAGAAGCCATTTAGGGAAGGCCAAAGAGGAAGAGAACCAAAATCTGCTGTTGTTTGTTTTTCTTTTGGAGGGAGACCAAGCAAAGAAAAGAACGGGACTGCTCTGCATTGGACGGAATCAAAATCAGGCCTCCCACATGGCAGGCGAGAATTCTATCACTGAACCACCAATGCCAGGATAGTGCCACCTTTACTGCATTCCGACCGCTCCGCTCAGATCCAGGACCTGGTAGGCGCTTAGCCTCAAGCACCACATCCAGCATCTTGCATGCTCAGCAGACGGATCATGATGCTGAAGCACGGCTGCGCCAGCACCGCTTTGGTGTTGCAAGCCAGGCTAGCTCAGTCGCTAGAGCATAAGACTCTTAATCTCAGGGTCGTGGGTTCGAGCCCCACGTTGGCGCTGGTTGATTGCCTTTAGCTGAGCTTACGTGCATCACTCCACCAAGCACTGTACACTTATTCCCGAACCGAGCGAAAAGTAGCCATTAGGGAAGCTCAAAGAGGAGGAGAACCAAAATCTGCCATTTTTGTTTTACTTTTGGACGGGAGACCAAGCAAAGAAAAGTAAAGGGACTGCATTGGCCGGGAATCGAACCCGGGCCTCCCGCGTGGCAGGCGAGAATTCTATCACTGAACCACCAATGCCAGGATAGTGCCACCTTTACTGCCTGCCAACCGCTCCAACACAGGACCTGGTAGGCGCTTAGCCTCAAGCACCACATCCAGCATCTCGCATGCTCAGCAGACAGATCATGATGCTGCAGCACGGCGTCGCCAGCCCCTGATTTGGCGTTGCAACCCAGGCTAGCTTAGTCGGTAGAGCATGAGACTCTTAATCTCAGGGTTGTGGGTTTGAGCCCCACGTTGGGCGCTGATTGACTGCCTTTTAGCTGAGCTTACATGCATCACTCCACCAAGCACTGTACACTTGTTTATGAACCGAGCAAAAAAGAAGCCATTTAGGAAAGGCCAAAGAGGAAGAGAACCAAAATCTGCCATTTTTTGTTTTATTTTTGGACGGGGAGACCAAGCAAAGAAAAGAAACGGGACTGCTCTGCATTGGCCGGGAATCAAAATCAGGCCTCCCACATGGCAGGCGAGAATTCTACCACTGAACCAACAATGCCAGGATAGTGCCACCTTTACTGCATTCCGACCGCTCCGCTCAGATCCAGGACCTGGTAGGCGCTTAGCCTCAAGCACCACATCCAGCATCTCGCATGCTCAGCAGATGGATCATGATGCTGAAGCATGGCTGCGCCAGCCCATCTCTTGGCGTTACAAGCCTGGCTAGCTCAGTCGGTAGAGCATGAGACTCTTAATCACAGGGTTGTGGGTTTGAGCCCACATTGGGCGCTGGTTCATTACTCTTTAGCTGAGCTTACGTGCATCACTCAACCAAGCACTGTACACTTATTCCCGAACCGAGCGAAAAAGTAGCAATTTAAGGAAGTTCAAAGAGGAGGAGAACCAAAATCTGCCATTTTTGTTTTACTTTTGGACGGGGAGACCAAGCAAAGAAAAGTAAAAGGACTGCTCTGCATTGGCCGGGAATCGAACCCGGGGCTCCCGCGTGGCAGGCAAGAATTCTACCACTGAACCACCAATGCCAGGATGGTGCCACCTTTACTGCCTGCCAACTGCTCCGACCCAGGACCTGGTAGGCGCTTAGCCTCAAGCACCACATCCAGCATCTCGCATGCTCAGCAGACAGATCATGATGTTGCAGCACGGCGTCGCCAGCCCCAGACTTGGCGTCGCAAGCCAGGCTAGCTTAGTCGGTAGAGCTTGAGACTCTTAATCTCAGGGTTGTGGGGTTGGGCGCTGGTTGACTGCCTTTAGCTGAGCTTACATGCATCACTCCACCAAGCACTGTACACTTGTTTATGAACCGAGCAAAAAGAAGCCATTTAGGGAAGGCCAAAGAGGAAGAGAACCAAAACCTGCTGTTTTTGTTTTTCTTTTGGAGGGAAGACCAAGCAAAGAAAAGAAACGGGACTGCTCTGCATTGTCCGGGAATCAAAACCAGACCTGCCACATGGCAGGCGAGAATTCTACCACTGAACCACCAATGCCAGGATAGTGCCACCTTTACTGCATTCCGACCGCTCCGCTCAGATCCAGGACCTGGTAGGCGCTTAGCCTCAAGCACCACATCCAGCATCTCGCATGCTCAGCAGACAGATCATGATGCTGAAGCACGGCTGCGCCAGCCCCGCTTTGGGTGTTGCAAGCCTGGCTAGCTCAGTCGGTAGAGCATGAGACTCTTAATCTCAGGGTTGTGGGTTCGAGCCTCACGTTGGGCGCTGGTTGACTGCCTTTTAGCTGAGCTTACATGCATCACTCCACCAAGCACTGTACACTTGTTTATGAACCGAGCAAAAAAGAAGCCATTTAGGGAAGCCCAAAGAGGAAGAGAACCAAAATCTGTTGTTGTTTTTTTTTCTTTTGGAGGGGGAGATCAAGCAACGAAAAGAAACGGGACTGCTCTGCATTGGCCGGGAATCAAAATCAGGCCTCCCACATGGCAGGCGAGAATTCTACCACTGAACCACCAATGCCAGGACAGTGCCACCTTTACTGCATTCCGACCGCTCAGCTCCGACCCAGGACCTGGTAGGCGCTTAGCCTCAAGCACCACATCCAGCATCTCGCATGCTCAGCAGACGGATTATGATGCTGAAGCATGGCTGCGCCAGCCCATCTCTTGGCGTCGCAAGCCTGGCTAGCTCAGTCGGTAGAGCATGAGACTCTTAATCTCAGGGTTGTGGGGTTGGGCGCTGGTTGACTGCCTTTTAGCTGAGCTTACATGCATCACTCCACCAAGCACTGTACACTTGTTTATGAACCGAGCAAAAAAGAAGCCATTTAGGGAAGGCCAAAGAGGAAGAGAACCAAAACCTGCTGTTTTTGTTTTTCTTTTGGAGGGAGACCAAGCAAAGAAAAGAAACGGGACTGCTCTGCATTGTCCGGGAATCAAAACCAGACCTGCCACATGGCAGGCGAGAATTCTACCACTGAACCACCAATGCCAGGATAGTGCCACCTTTACTGCATTCCGACCGCTCCGCTCAGATCCAGGACCTGGTAGGCGCTTAGCCTCAAGCACCACATCCAGCATCTCGCATGCTCAGCAGACGGATCATGATGCTGAAGCACGGCTGCGCCAGCCCGCTTTGGCGTTGCAAGCCTGGCTAGCTCAGTCGGTAGAGCATGAGACTCTTAATCTCAGGGTTGTGGGTTCGAGGCCCCACGTTGGGCGCTGGTTGATTGCTTTTAGCTGAGCTTACGTGCATCACTCCACCAAGCACTGTACACTTATTCCCGAACCGAGCGAAAAAGTAGCCATTTAGGGAAGTTCAAGAGGAGGAGAACCAAAATCTGCCATTTTTGTTTTACTTTTGGACGGGGAGACCAAGCAAAGAAAAGTAAAGGGACTGCTCTGCATTGGCCGGGAATCAAACCCGGGCCTCCCACGTGGCAGGAGAGAATTCTACCACTGAACCACCAATGCCAGGATAGTGCCATCTTTACTGCATTTCGACCGCTCCGCTCAGATCCAGGACCTGGTAGGCGCTTAGCCTCAAGCACCACATCCAGCATCTCGCATGCTCAGCAGACAGATCATGATGCTGCAGCACGGCGTCGCCAGCCCCTGACTTGGCGTCGCAAGCCAGGCTAGGTTAGTCGGTTGAGCATGAGACTCTTAATCTCAGGGTTGTGGGTTTGAGCCCCACGTTGGGCGCTGGTTGTCTGCCTTTAGCTGAGCTTACATGCATCACTCCACCAAGCACTGCACACTTGTTTATGAACCGAGCACAAAAGAAGCTATTTAGGGAAGGCCAAAGAGGAAGAGAACCAAAATCTGCTGTTGTTTGTTTTTGTTTTGGAGGGGAGACCAAGCAAAGAAAAGAAACGGGACTGCTCTGCATTGGCCGGGAATCAAAATCAGGCCTCCCACATGGCAGGCGAGAATTCTACCACTGAACCACCAATGCCAGGATAGTGCCACCTTTACTGCATTCCGACCGCTCCGCTCAGATCCAGGACCTGGTAGGCGCTTAGCCTCAAGCACCACATCCAGCATCTCGCATGCTCAGCAGACGGATCATGATGCTGAAGCATGGCTGCGCCAGCCCATCTCTTGGCGTCGCAAGCCTGGCTAGCTCAGTCGGTAGAGCATGAGACTCTTAATCTCAGGGTCGTGGGTTCAAGCCCCACGTTGGGCGCTGGTTGATTGCCTTTAGCTGAGCTTACGTGCATCACTCCACCAAGCACTGTACACTTATTCCCGAACCGAGCGAAAAAGTAGCAATTTAGGGAAGCTCAAAGAGGAGGAGAACCAAAATCTGCCATTTTTGTTTTACTTTTGGACGGGGAGACCAAGCAAAGAAAAGTAAAGGGACTGCTCTGCATTGGCCGGGAATCAAACCCGGGCCTCCCGCGTGGCAGGCGAGAATTCTACTACTGAACCACCAATGCCAGGATGGTGCCACCTTTACTGCCTGCCAACCGCTCTGACCCAGGACCTGGTAGGCGCTAGCCTCAAGCACCACATCCAGCATCTCGCATGCTCAGCAGACAGATCATGATGCTGCAGCACTGCGTCGCCAGCCCCTGACTTGGCGTCGCAAGCCAGGCTAGCTTAGTCGGTAGAGCATGAGACTCTTAATCTCAGGGTTGTGGGTTTGAGCCCCACGTTGGGCGCTGGTTGTCTGCCTTTAGCTGAGCTTACATGCATCACTCCACCAAGCACTGCACACTTGTTTATGAACCGAGCACAAAAGAAGCTATTTAGGGAAGGCCAAAGAGGAAGAGAACCAAAATCTGCTGTTGTTTGTTTTTCTTTTGGAGGGGAGACCAAGCAAAGAAAAGAAACGGGACTGCTCTGCATTGGCCGGAAATCAAAATCAGGCCTCCCACATGGCAGGCGAGAATTCTACCACTGAACCACCAATGCCAGGATAGTGCCACCTTTACTGCATTCCGACCGCTCCGCTCAGATCCAGGACCTGGTAGGCGCTTAGCCTCAAGCACCACATCCAGCATCTCGCATGCTCAGCAGACGGATCATGATGCTGAAGCATGGCTGCGCCAGCCCATCTCTTGGAGTCGCAAGCCTGGCTAGCTCAGTCGGTAGAGCATGAGACTCTTAATCTCAGGGTCGTGGGTTCAAGCCCCACGTTGGGCGCTGGTTGATTTCATTTTAGCTGAGCTTACATGCATCACTCCACCAAGCACTGCACACTTGTTTATGAACCGAGCACAAAAGAAGCTATTTAGGGAAGGCCAAAGAGGAAGAGAACCAAAATCTGCTGTTGTTTGTTTTTCTTTTGGAGGGAGACCAAGCAAAGAAAAGAAACGGGACTGCTCTGCATTGGCCGGGAATCAAAATCTGGCCTCTCACATGGCAGGCGAGAATTCTACCACTGAACCACCAATGCCAGGATAGTGCCACCTTTACTGCATTCCGACCGCTCCGCTCAGATCCAGGACCTGGTAGGCGCTTAGCCTCAAGCACCACATCCAGCATCTCGCATGCTCAGCAGACGGATCATGATGCTGAAGCATGGCTGCGCCAGCCCATCTCTTGGAGTCGCAAGCCTGGCTAGCTCAGTCGGTAGAGCATGAGACTCTTAATCTCAGGGTCGTGGGTTCAAGCCCCACGTTGGGCGCTGGTTGATTTCCTTTAGCTGAGCTTACATGCATCACTCCACCAAGCACTGCACACTTGTTTATGAACCGAGCACAAAAGAAGCTATTTAGGAAGGCCAAAGAGGAAGAGAACCAAAATCTGCTGTTGTTTGTTTTTGTTTTGGAGGGGAGACCTAGCAAAGAAAAAGAAACGGGACTGCTCTGAATTGGCCGGGAATCAAAATCAGGCCTCCCACATGGCAGGCGAGAATTCTACCACTGAACCACCAATGCCAGGATAGTGCCACCTTTACTGCATTCCGACCGCTCCTCTCAGATCCAGGACCTGGTAGGCGCTAGCCTCAAGCACCACATCCAGCATCTCGCATGCTCAGCAGACGGATCATGATGCTTGAGCATGGCTGCGCCAGCCCATCTCTTGGCGTCGCAAGCCTGGCTAGCTCAGTCGGTAGAGCATGAGACTCTTAATCTCAGGGTCGTGGGTTCAAGCCCCACGTTGGGCGCTGGTTGATTGCCTTTAGCTGAGCTTACATGCATCACTCCACCAAGCACTGCACACTTGTTTATGAACCGAGCACAAAAGAAGCTATTTAGGGAAGGCCAAAGAGGAAGAGAGCCAAAATCTGCTGTTGTTTGTTTTTGTTTTGGAGGGGTAGACCAAGCAAAGAAAAGAAACGGGACTGCTCTGCATTGGCCGGGAATCAAAATCAGGCCTCCCACATGGCAGGCGAGAATTCTACCACTGAACCACCAATGCCAGGATAGTGCCACCTTTACTGCATTCCGACCGCTCCGCTCAGATCCAGGACCTGGTAGGCGCTTAGCCTCAATCACCACATCCAGCATCTCGCATGCTCAGCAGACGGATCATGATGCTGAAGCATGGCTGCGCCAGCCCATCTCTCGGCGTCGCAAGCCTGGCTAGCTCAGTCGGTAGAGTATGAGACTCTTAATCTCAGGGTCGTGGGTTTGAGCCCCACGTTGGGCGCTGGTTGATTGCCTTTTAGCTGAGCTTACGTGCATCACTCCAGCAAGCACTGTACAATTATTCCTGAAACGAGCGAAAAAGTAGCCATTTAGAGAAGCTCAAAGAGGAGGAGAACCAAAATCTGCCATTTTTTGTTTTACTTTTGGACGGGGAGACCAAGCAAAGAGACTGCTCTGCATTGGCCGGGAATCGAACCTGGGCCTCCCACATGGCAGGCAAGAATTCTACCACTGAACCACCAATGCCAGGATAGTGCCACATTTACTGCATTCCGACCGCTCCGCTCAGATTCAGGACCTTGTAGGCGCTTAGCCTCAAGCACCACATCCAGCATCTCGCATGCTTAGCAGACAGATCATGATGCTGAAGCATGCCTGTGCCAGCCCTTCTCTTGGCGTCGCAAGCCTGGCTAGCTCAGTTGGTAGAGCATGAGACTCTTAATCTCAGGGTCGTGGGTTCAAGCCCCACGTTGGGCGCTGGTTGATTGCCTTTTAGTTGAGCTTACGTGCATCACTCCACCAAGCACTGTACACTTATTCCCGAACCGAGCGAAAAAATAGCAATTTAGGGAAGCTCAAAGAGGAGGAGAACCAAAATCTGCCATTTTTTGTTTTACTTTTGGACGGGGAGACCAAGCAAAGAAAAGTAAAGGGACTGCTCTGCATTGGCCGGGAATCGAACCCGGGCCTCCCGCGTGGCAAGCAAGAATTCTACCACTGAACCACCAATGCCAGGATGGTGCCAACTTTACTGCCTGCCAACCGCTCCGACCCAGGACCTGGTAGGCGCTTAGCCTCAAGCACCACATCCAGCATCTCGCATGCTCAGCAGACAGATCATGATGCTGCAGCACGGCGTCGCCAGCCCCTGACTTGGCGCCGCAAGCCAGGCTAGCTTAGTCGGTAGAGCATGAGACTCTTAATCTCAGGGTTGTGGGTTTGAGCCCCACGTTGGGCGCTGGTTGTCTCCCTTTAGCTGAGCTTACATGCATCACTCCACCAAGCACTGCACACTTGTTTATGAACCGAGCACAAAAGAAGCTATTTAGGGAAGGCCAAAGAGGAAGAGAACCAAAATCTGCTGTTGTTTGTTTTTCTTTGGAGGGGGAGACCAAGCAAAGAAAAGAAACGGGACTGCTCTGCATTGGCCGGAATCAAAATCAGGCCTCCCACATGGCAGGCGAGAATTCTACCACTGAACCACCAATGCCAGGATAGTGCCACCTTTACTGCATTCCGACCGCTCCGCTCAGATCCAGGACCTGGTAGGCGCTTAGCCTCAAGCACCACATCCAGCATCTCGCATGCTCAGCAGACGGATCATGATGCTGAAGCATGGCTGCGCCAGCCCATCTCTTGGCGTCGCAAGCCTGGCTAGCTCAGTCGGTAGAGCATGAGACTCTTAATCTCAGGGTCGTGGGTTCAAGCCCCACGTTGGGCGCTGGTTGATTGCCTTTAGCTGAGCTTACATGCATCACTCCACCAAGCACTGCACACTTGTTTATGAACCGAGCACAAAAGAAGCTATTTAGGGAAGGCCAAAGAGGAAGAGAACCAAAATCTGCTGTTGTTTGTTTTTGTTTTGGAGGGGTAGACCAAGCAAAGAAAAGAAACGGGACTGCTCTGCATTGGCCGGGAATCAAAATCAGGCCTCCCACATGGCAGGCGAGAATTCTACCACTGAACCACCAATGCCAGGATAGTGCCACCTTTACTGCATTCCGACCGCTCCGCTCAGATCCAGGACCTGGTAGGCGCTTAGCCTCAATCACCACATCCAGCATCTCGCATGCTCAGCAGACGGATCATGATGCTGAAGCATGGCTGCGCCAGCCCATCTCTCGGCGTCGCAAGCCTGGCTAGCTCAGTCGGTAGAGTATGAGACTCTTAATCTCAGGGTCGTGGGTTTGAGCCCCACGTTGGGCGCTGGTTGATTGCCTTTAGCTGAGCTTACGTGCATCACTCCAGCAAGCACTGTACACTTATTCCTGAAACGAGCTAAAAAGTAGCCATTTAGAGAAGCTCAAAGAGGAGGAGAACCAAAATCTGCCATTTTTGTTTTACTTTTGGACGGGGAGACCAAGCAAAGAGACTGCTCTGCATTGGCCGGGAATCGAACCTGGGCCTCCCACATGGCAGGCAAGAATTCTACCACTGAACCACCAATGCCAGGATAGTGCCACATTTACTGCATTCGACCGCTCCGCTCAGATTCAGGACCTTGTAGGCGCTTAGCCTCAAGCACCACATCCAGCATCTCGCATGCCTAGCAGACAGATCATGATGCTGAAGCATGCCTGTGCCAGCCCTTCTCTTGGCGTCGCAAGCCTGGCTAGCTCAGTCGGTAGAGCATGAGACTCTTAATCTCAGGGTCGTGGGTTCAAGCCCCACGTTGGGCGCTGGCTGATTGCCTTTAGTTGAGCTTACGTGCATCACTCCACCAAGCACTGTACACTTATTCCCGAACCCGAGCGAAAAATAGCAATTTAGGGAAGCTCAAAGAGGAGGAGAACCAAAATCTGCCATTTTTGTTTTACTTTTGGACGGGGAGACCAAGCAAAGAAAAGTAAAGGGACTGCTCTGCATTGGCCGGAATCGAACCCGGGCCTCCCGCGTGGCAGGCAAGAATTCTACCACTGAACCACCAATGCCAGGATGGTGCCAACTTTACTGCCTGCCAACCGCTCCGACCCAGGACCTGGTAGGCGCTTAGCCTCAAGCACCACATCCAGCATCTCGCATGCTCAGCAGACAGATCATGATGCTGCAGCACGGCGTCGCCAGCCCCTGACTTGGCGTCGCAAGCCAGGCTAGCTTAGTCGGTAGAGCATGAGACTCTTAATCTCAGGGTTGTGGGTTTGAGCCCCACGTTGGGCGCTGGTTGTCTCCCTTTAGCTGAGCTTACATGCATCACTCCACCAAGCACTGCACACTTGTTTATGAACCGAGCACAAAAGAAGCTATTTAGGGAAGGCCAAAGAGGAAGAGAACCAAAATCTGCTGTTGTTTGTTTTTCTTTTGGAGGGGGAGACCAAGCAAAGAAAAGAAACGGGACTGCTCTGCATTGGCCGGGAATCAAAATCAGGCCTCCCACATGGCAGGCGAGAATTCTACCACTGAACCACCAATGCCAGGATAGTGCCACCTTTACTGCATTCCGACCGCTCCGCTCAGATCCAGGACCTGGTAGGCGCTAGCCTCAAGCACCACATCCAGCATCTCGCATGCTCAGCAGACGGATCATGATGCTGAAGCATGGCTGCGCCAGCCCATCTCTTGGCGTTGCAAGCCTGGCTAGCTCAGTCGGTAGAGCATGAGACTCTTAATCTCAGGGGCGTGGGTTCAAGCCCCACGTTGGGCGCTGGTTGATTGCCTTTTAGCTGAGCTTACGTGCATCACTCCACCAAGCACTGTACACTTATTCCCGAACCGAGCGAAAAAGTAGCAATTTAGAGAAGCTCAAAGAGGAGGAGAACCAAAATCTGCCATTTTTTGTTTTACTTTTGGACGGGGAGACCAAGCAAAGAAAAGTAAAGGGACTGCTCTGCATTGGCCGGGAATCGAACCCGGGCCTACCGCGTAGCAGGCGAGAATTCTACCACTGAACCACCAATGCCAGGATGGTGCCACCTTTACTGCCTGCCAACCGCTCCGACCCAGGACCTGGTAGGCGCTTAGCCTCAAGCACCACATCCAGCATCTCGCATGCTGAGCAGACAGATCATGATGCTGCAGCACGGCGTCGCCAGCCCCTGACTTGGCGTCGCAAGCCAGGCTAGCTTAGTCGGTAGAGCATGAGACTCTTAATCTCAGGGTTGTGGGTTTGAGCCCCACGTTGGGCGCTGGTTGTCTGCCTTTTAGCTGAGCTTACATGCATCACTCCACCAAGCACTGCACACTTGTTTATGAACCGAGCACAAAAGAAGCTATTTAGGGAAGGCCAAAGAGGAAGAGAACCAAAATCTGCTGTTGTTTGTTTTTCTTTTGGAGGGGGAGACCAAGCAAAGAAAAGAAACGGGACTGCTCTGCATTGGTCGGGAATCAAAATCAGGCCTCCCACATGGCAGGCGAGAATTCTACCACTGAACCACCAATGCCAGGATAGTGCCACCTTTACTGCATTCCGACCGCTCCGCTCAGATCCAGGACCTGGTAGGCGCTTAGCCTCAAGCACCACATCCAGCATCTCGCATGCTCAGCAGACGGATCATGATGCTGAAGCATGGCTGCGCCAGCCCATCCCTTGGCGTCGCAAGCCTGGCTAGCTCAGTCGGTAGAGCATGAGACTCTTAATCTCAGGGTCGTGGGTTTGAGCCCCACGTTGGGCGCTGGTTGATTGCCTTTTAGCTGAGCTTACGTGCATCACTCCAGCAAGCACTGTACACTTATTCCCGAACCGAGCGAAAAAGTAGCCATTTAGAGAAGCTCAAAGAGGAGGAGTACCAAAATCTGCCATTTTTTGTTTTACTTTTGGACGGGGAGACCAAGCAAAGAGACTGCTCTGCATTGGACGGGAATCGAACTCGGGACTCCCACATGGCAGGCGAGAATTCTACCACTGAACCACCAATGCCAGGATAGTGCCACCTTTACTGCATTCGACCGCTCCGCTCAGATTCAGGACCTTGTAGGCGCTTAGCCTCAAGCACCACATCCAGCATCTCGCATGCTCAGCAGACGGATCATGATGCTGAAGCATGCCTGTGCCAGCCCTTTCTCTCAGAGTCGCAAGCCTGGCTAGCTCAGTCGGTAGAGCATGAGACTCTTAATCTCAGGGTCGTGGGTTCGAGCCCCACGTTAGGGCGCTGGTTGATTTTCTTTTAGCTGAGCTTACGTGCATCACTCCACCAAGCACTGTACACTTATTCCAGAACCGAGCTAAAAAGTACCCATTTAGAGAAGCTCAAAGAGGAGGAGAACCAAAATCTGCCATTTTTTGTTTTACTTTTGGACGGGGAGACCAAGCAAAGAAAAGTAAAGGGACTGCTCTGCATTGGCCGGGAATCTAACCCGGGCCTCCCGCATGGCAGGCGAGAATTCTACCACTGAACCACCAATGCCAGGATGGTGCCACCTTTACTGCCTGCCAACCGCTCCGACTCCAGGACCTGGTAGGCGCTTAGCCTCAAGCACCACATCCAGCATCTCGCATGCTCAGCAGACAGATCATGATGCTGCAGCACGGCGTCGCCAGCCCCTGACTTGGCGTCGCAAGCCAGGCTAGCTTAGTCGGTAGAGCATGAGACTCTTAATCTCAGGGTTGTGGGTTTGAGCCCCACGTTGGGCGCTGGTTGTCTGCCTTTAGCTGAGCTTACATGCATCACTCCACCAAGCACTGCACACTTGTTTATGAACCGAGCAAAAATGAAGCTATTTAGGGAAGGCCAAAGAGGAAGAGAACCAAAATCTGCTGTTGTTTGTTTTTCTTTTGGAGGGGGAGACCAAGCAAAGAAAAGAAACGGGACTGCTCTGCATTGGCCGGGAATCAAAATCAGGCCTCCCACATGGCAGGCGAGAATTCTACCACTGAACCACCAATGCCAGGATAGTGCCACCTTTACTGCATTCCGACCGCTCCGCTCAGATCCAGGACCTGGTAGGCGCTTAGCCTCAAGCACCACATCCAGCATCTCGCATGCTCAGCAGACGGATCATGATGCTGAAGCATGGCTGCGCCAGCCCATCTCTCGGCGTCGCAAGCCTGGCTAGCTCAGTCGGTAGAGCATGAGACTCTTAATCTCAGGGTCGTGGGTTTGAGCCCCACGTTGGGCGCTGGTTGATTGCCTTTAGCTGAGCTTACGTGCATCACTCCACCAAGCACTGTACACTTATTCCCGAACCGAGCGAAAAAGTAGCAATTTAGGGAAGCTCAAAGAGGAGGAGAACCAAAATCTGCCATTTTTGTTTTACTTTTGGACGGGGAGACCAAGCAAAGAAAAGTAAAGGGACTGCTCTGCATTGGCCGAATCGAACCCGGGCCTCCCGCATGGCAGGCGAGAATTCTACCACTGAACCACCAATGCCAGGATGGTGCCACCTTTACTGCCTGCCAACCGCTCCGACCCAGGACCTGGTAGGCGCTTAGCCTCAAGCACCACATCCAGCATCTCGCATGCTCAGCAGACAGATCATGATGCTGCAGCACGGCGCCGCCAGCCCCTGACTTGGCGTCGCAAGCCAGGCTAGCTTAGTCGGTAGAGCATGAGACTCTTAATCTCAGGGTTGTGGGTTTGAGCCCCACGTTGGGCGCTGGTTGTCTGCCTTTTAGCTGAGCTTACATGCATCACTCCACCAAGCACTGCACACTTGTTTATGAACCGAGCACAAAAGAAGCTATTTAGGGAAGGCCAAAGAGGAAGAGAACCAAAATCTGCTGTTGTTTGTTTTTCTTTTGGAGGGGGAGACCAAGCAAAGAAAAGAAACGGGACTGCTCTGCATTGGCCGGGAATCAAAATCAGGCCTCCCACATGGCAGGCGAGAATTCTACCACTGAACCACCAATGCCAGGATAGTGCCACCTTTACTGCATTCCGACCGCTCCGCTCAGATCCAGGACCTGGTAGGCGCTTAGCCTCAAGCACCACATCCAGCATCTCGCATGCTCAGCAGACAGATCATGATGCTGCAGCACGGCGTCGCCAGCCCCTGACTTGGCGTCGCAAGCCAGGCTAGGTTAGTCGGTTGAGCATGAGACTCTTAATCTCAGGGTTGTGGGTTTGAGCCCCACGTTGGGCGCTGGTTGTCTGCCTTTAGCTGAGCTTACATGCATCACTCCACCAAGCACTGCACACTTGTTTATGAACCGAGCACAAAAGAAGCTATTTAGGGAAGGCCAAAGAGGAAGAGAACCAAAATCTGCTGTTGTTTGTTTTTGCTTTTGGAGGGGGAGACCAAGCAAAGAAAAGAAACGGGACTGCTCTGCATTGGCCGGGAATCAAAATCAGGCCTCCCACATGGCAGGCGAGAATTCTACCACTGAACCACCAATGCCAGGATAGTGCCACCTTTACTGCATTCCGACCGCTCCGCTCAGATCCAGGACCTGGTAGGCGCTTAGCCTCAAGCACCACATCCAGCATCTCGCATGCTCAGCAGACGGATCATGATGCTGAAGCATGGCTGCGCCAGCCCATCTCTTGGTGTCGCAAGCCTGGCTAGCTTAGTCGGTAGAGCATGAGACTCTTAATCTCAGGGTCGTGGGTTCAAGCCCCACGTTGGGCGCTGGTTGATTGCCTTTAGCTGAGCTTACGTGCATCACTCCACCAAGCACTGTACACTTATTCCCGAACCGAGCGAAAAAGTAGCAATTTAGGGAAGCTCAAAGAGGAGGAGAACCAAAATCTGCCATTTTTGTTTTACTTTTGGACGGGGAGACCAAGCAAAGAAAAGTAAAGGGACTGCTCTGCATTGGCCGAATCAAACCCGGCCTCCCGCGTGGCAGGCGAGAATTCTACTACTGAACCACCAATGCCAGGATGGTGCCACCTTTACTGCCTGCCAACCGCTCTGACCCAGGACCTGGTAGGCGCTAGCCTCAAGCACCACATCCAGCATCTCGCATGCTCAGCAGACAGATCATGATGCTGCAGCACTGCGTCGCCAGCCCCTGACTTGGCGCCGCAAGCCAGGCTAGCTTAGTCGGTAGAGCATGAGACTCTTAATCTCAGGGTTGTGGGTTTGAGCCCCACGTTGGGCGCTGGTTGTCTGCCTTTAGCTGAGCTTACATGCATCACTCCACCAAGCACTGCACACTTGTTTATGAACCGAGCACAAAAGAAGCTATTTAGGGAAGGCCAAAGAGGAAGAGAACCAAAATCTGCTGTTGTTTGTTTTTCTTTTGGAGGGGGAGACCAAGCAAAGAAAAGAAACGGGACTGCTCTGCATTGGCCGGGAATCAAAATCAGGCCTCCCACATGGCAGGCGAGAATTCTACCACTGAACCACCAATGCCAGGATAGTGCCACCTTTACTGCATTCCGACCGCTCCGCTCAGATCCAGGACCTGGTAGGCGCTAGCCTCAAGCACCACATCCAGCATCTCGCATGCTCAGCAGACGGATCATGATGTTGAAGCATGGCTGCGCCCAGCCCATCTCTTGGAGTCGCAAGCCTGGCTAGCTCAGTCGGTAGAGCATGAGACTCTTAATCTCAGGGTCGTGGGTTCAAGCCCCACGTTGGGCGCTGGTTGATTTCATTTTAGCTGAGCTTACATGCATCACTCCACCAAGCACTGCACACTTGTTTATGAACCGAGCACAAAAGAAGCTATTTAGGGAAGGCCAAAGAGGAAGAGAACCAAAATCTGCTGTTGTTTGTTTTTCTTTTGGAGGGGAGACCAAGCAAAGAAAAGAAACGGGACTGCTCTGCATTGGCCGGGAATCAAAATCTGGCCTCTCACATGGCAGGCGAGAATTCTACCACTGAACCACCAATGCCAGGATAGTGCCACCTTTACTGCATTCCGACCGCTCCGCTCAGATCCAGGACCTGGTAGGCGCTTAGCCTCAAGCACCACATCCAGCATCTCGCATGCTCAGCAGACGGATCATGATGCTGAAGCATGGCTGCGCCAGCCCATCTCTTGGAGTCGCAAGCCTGGCTAGCTCAGTCGGTAGAGCATGAGACTCTTAATCTCAGGGTCGTGGGTTCAAGCCCCACGTTGGGCGCTGGTTGATTTCCTTTAGCTGAGCTTACATGCATCACTCCACCAAGCACTGCACACTTGTTTATAGAACCGAGCACAAAAGAAGCTATTTAGGGAAGGCCAAAGAGGAAGAGAACCAAAATCTGCTGTTGTTTGTTTTTGTTTTGGAGGGGAGACCTAGCAAAGAAAAGAAACGGGACTGCTCTGAATTGGCCGGAATCAAAATCAGGCCTCCCACATGGCAGGCGTAGAATTCTACCACTGAACCACCAATGCCAGGATAGTGCCACCTTTACTGCATTCCGACCGCTCCTCTCAGATCCAGGACCTGGTAGGCGCTTAGCCTCAAGCACCACATCCAGCATCTCGCATGCTCAGCAGACGGATCATGATGCTTGAGCATGGCTGCGCCAGCCCATCTCTTGGCGCCGCAAGCCTGGCTAGCTCAGTCGGTAGAGCATGAGACTCTTAATCTCAGGGTCGTGGGTTCAAGCCCCACGTTGGGCGCTGGTTGATTGCCTTTAGCTGAGCTTACATGCATCACTCCACCAAGCACTGCACACTTGTTTATGAACCGAGCACAAAAGAAGCTATTTAGGGAAGGCCAAAGAGGAAGAGAACCAAAATCTGCTGTTGTTTGTTTTTGTTTTGGAGGGGTAGACCAAGCAAAGAAAAGAAACGGGACTGCTCTGCATTGGCCGGAATCAAAATCAGGCCTCCCACATGGCAGGCGAGAATTCTACCACTGAACCACCAATGCCAGGATAGTGCCACCTTTACTGCATTCCGACCGCTCCGCTCAGATCCAGGACCTGGTAGGCGCTAGCCTCAATCACCACATCCAGCATCTCGCATGCTCAGCAGACGGATCATGATGCTGAAGCATGGCTGCGCCAGCCCATCTCTCGGCGCCGCAAGCCTGGCTAGCTCAGTCGGTAGAGTATGAGACTCTTAATCTCAGGGTCGTGGGTTTGAGCCCCACGTTGGGCGCTGGTTGATTGCCTTTAGCTGAGCTTACGTGCATCACTCCAGCAAGCACTGTACACTTATTCCTGAAACGAGCGTAAAAGTAGCCATTTAGAGAAGCTCAAAGAGGAGGAGAACCAAAATCTGCCATTTTTTGTTTTACTTTTGGACGGGGAGACCAAGCAAAGAGACTGCTCTGCATTGGCCGGAATCGAACCTGGGCCTCCCACATGGCAGGCAAGAATTCTACCACTGAACCACCAATGCCAGGATAGTGCCACATTTACTGCATTCCGACCGCTCCGCTCAGATTCAGGACCTTGTAGGCGCTAGCCTCAAGCACCACATCCAGCATCTCGCATGCTTAGCAGACAGATCATGATGCTGAAGCATGCCTGTGCCAGCCCTTCTCTTGGCGTCGCAAGCCTGGCTAGCTCAGTCGGTAGAGCATGAGACTCTTAATCTCAGGGTCGTGGGTTCAAGCCCCACGTTGGGCGCTGGCTGATTGCCTTTAGTTGAGCTTACGTGCATCACTCCACCAAGCACTGTACACTTATTCCCGAACCGAGCGAAAAATAGCAATTTAGGGAAGCTCAAAGAGGAGGAGAACCAAAATCTGCCATTTTTTGTTTTACTTTTGGACGGGGAGACCAAGCAAAGAAAAGTAAAGGGACTGCTCTGCATTGGCCGGGAATCGAACCCGGCCTCCAGCGTGGCAAGCAAGAATTCTACCACTGAACCACCAATGCCAGGATGGTGCCAACTTTACTGCCTGCCAACCGCTCCGACCCAGGACCTGGTAGGCGCTTAGCCTCAAGCACCACATCCAGCATCTCGCATGCTCAGCAGACAGATCATGATGCTGCAGCACGGCGTCGCCAGCCCCTGACTTGGCGTCGCAAGCCAGGCTAGCTTAGTCGGTAGAGCATGAGACTCTTAATCTCAGGGTTGTGGGTTTGAGCCCCACGTTGGGCGCTGGTTGTCTCCCTTTAGCTGAGCTTACATGCATCACTCCACCAAGCACTGCACACTTGTTTATGAACCGAGCACAAAAGAAGCTATTTAGGGAAGGCCAAAGAGGAAGAGAACCAAAATCTGCTGTTGTT
>JAKVIS010002409.1:0-22620 GCA_033119425.1 Bufotes viridis | reverse complement strand
CCTTAATCTGGTGTCCCAGCAGTGGCTGGCAAAGTATAATAGTATACGCCAAAACTTATATTGTGTTCTGGGTTGAAATTCAATTGCCAAAATAGCAATACCCAGAATCAGGTGTCCCAGCAGTGGCTGGCAAAGTATAATAGTGTCCGCCAAAACATATATTTTGTTCTGGGGTGATATTCAATTGCCAAAATAGCAATACCCTCAATCTGGTGTTCCAGCATTTGCAGGCCTGGTTTTAATCTATCCGTAACAGGGTATATTTTGTTCTGGGGTGAAATTCAATTGGCAAAATAGCAATGCCCTGAATCAGATGTCCCAGCTGTGGCTGTCAAAGTATAATAGTGCCTGCCAAAACATATATTTTGTTCTGGGGTGAAATTCACTTGCCAAAATAGCAATACCCTGAATCTGTTGTCCCAGCAGTGGCTGGCAAAGTATAATAGTGTCCGCCAAAACATATGTTTTGTTCTGGTTTGAAGTTCAATTACCAAAATAGCAATACCCTGAATCTGGTGTTTCAGCAGTTGCAGGCCTGGTTTTAATCTATCCGTAACAGGGTATATTTTGTTCTGGGGTGAAATTCAATTGGCAAAAATAGCAATACCCTGAATCAGATGTCCCAGCAGTGGCTGTCAAAGTATAATAGTGCCTGCCAAAACATATATTTTGTTCTGGGGTGAAATTCACTTGCCAAAATAGCAATACCCTGAATCTGGTGTCCCAGGAGTGTCTGGCAAAGTAAAATAGTATATGACAAAACATATAATTTGTTCTGGGGTAAAATTCAATTGCCAAAATAGCAATACCCTGAATCTGGTGTCCCAGCAGTGGCTGGCAAAGTATAATAGTGTCCGCCAAAACATATGTTTTGTTCTGGTTTGAAGTTCAATTACCAAAATAGCAATACCCTGAATCTGGTGTTTCAGCACTTGCAAGCCTGGTTTAAATCTGTCCGTAACAGTGTATATTTTGTTCTGGGGTGAAATTCAATTGCCAAAATAGCAATACCCTGAATCTGGTGTCCCAGCAGTGGCTGGCAAAGTATAATAGTGTCCGCCAAAACATATATTTTTTCTGGGGTGAAATTCAATTGCGAAAATAGCAATACCCTGAATCTGGTGTTCCAGCAGTGGCTAGAAAATTATAATAGTGTCCGCCAAAACATATATTTTGTTCTGGGGTGAAATGAACTTGCCAAAATAGCAATACCCTGAATCTGGTGTCCCAGCAGTGGCTGGCAAAGTATAATAGTGTTCGCCAAAACATATATTTTGTTTTGGGGTGATATTCAATTGCCAAAATAGCAATACCCTGAATCTGGTGTTCCAGCAGTTGAAGGCCTAGTTCAAATCTGTCTGTAACAGGGAATATTTTGTTTTGGGGTGGAATTCAATTGCCAAAATAGCAATACCCTGAATCTGGTGTTCCAGCAGTGGCTCGCAAAGTATAATAGTGTCCGCCAAAACACATATTTTGTTCTGGGGTTAAATTCAATTGCCAAAATAGTAATATCCTGAATCTGTTGTTCCAGCATTTGCAGGCCTGGTTTTAATCTATCTGTAACAGGGTATATTTTGTTCTGGGGTGAAATTCAATTGGCAAAAATAGCAATACCCTGAATCAGATGTCCCAGCAGTGGCTGTAAAAGTATAATAGTGCCTGCCAAAACATATTTTTTGTTCTGGGGTGAAATTCACTTGCCAAAATAGCAATACCCTGAATCTGGTGTCCCAGGAGTGGCTGGCAAAGTAAAATAGTATATGCCAAAACATATAATTTGTTCTGGGGTAAAATTCAATTGCCAAAATAGCAATACCCTGAATCTGGTGTCCCAGCAGTGGCTGGCAAAGTATAATAGTGTCCGCCAAAACATATGTTTTGTTCTGGTTTGAAGTTCAATTACCAAATAGCAATACCCTGAATCTGGTGTTTCAGCAGTTGCAAGCCTGGTTTAAATCTGTCCGTAACATTGTTTATTTTGTTCTGGGGTGAAATTCAATTGCCAAAATAGCAATACCCTTAATCTGGTGTCCCAGCAGTGGCTGGCAAAGTATAATAGTGTCCGCCAAAACATATATTTTGTTCTGGGGTTAAATTCAATTGCCAAAATAGCAATACCCTGAATCTGGTGTTCCAGCAGTGGCTAGCAAATTATAATAGTGTCCGCCAAAACATATATTTTGTTCTGGGGTGAAATTTACTTGCCAAAATAGCAATACCCTGAATCTGGTGTCCCAGCAGTGGCTGGCAAAGTATAATAGTGTTCGCCAAAACATATATTTTGTTCTGGGGTGAATTTTACTTGCCAAAATAGCAATACCCTGAATCTGATGTCCCAGCACTGGCTGGCAAAGTATAATAGTATCTGCAAAGACATATATTTTGTTCTGGTGTGAAATTCACTTGCCAAAATAGCAATACCCTTAATCTGGTGTCCCAGCAGTGGCTGGCAAAGTATATTAGTATACGCCAAAACTTATATTTTGTTCTGGGGTGAAATTCAATTGCCAAAATAGCAATACCCAGAATCAGGTGTCACAGTAGTGGCTGGCAAAGTATAATAGTGTCCGCCAAAACATATATTTTGTTCTGGGGTGAAATTTACTTGACAAAATAGCAATACCCTTAATCTGTTGTCCCAGCAGTGGCTGGCAAAGTATAATAGTGTCCGTCAAAACATATATTTTGTTCTGGGGTGAAATTCACTTGCCAAAATAGCAATACCCTGAATCTAGTGTCCCAGGAGTGGCTGGCAAAGTAAAATAGTATATGACAAAACATATAATTTGTTCTGGGGTAAAATTCACTTGCCAAAATAGCAATACCCTGAATCTGGTGTCCCAGCAGTGGCTGGCAAAGTATAATAGTATCCGGAAAAACATATATTTTGTTCTGGGGTGAAATTAACTTGACAAAATAGCAATACCCTGAATCTGGTGTCCCAGGAGTGGCTGGCAAAGTAAAATAGTATATGCCAAAACATATAATTTGTTCTGGGGTAAAATTCAATTGCCAAAATAGCAATACCCTGAATCTGGTGTCCCAGCAGTGCCTGGCAAAGTATAATAGTGTCCGCCAAAACATATGTTTTGTTCTGGTTTGTAGTTCAATTACCAAAATAGCAATACCCTGAATCTGGTGTTTCAGCAGTTGCAAGCCTGGTTTAAATCTGTCCGTAACATTGTATATTTTGTTCTGGGGTGAAATTCAATTGCCAAAATAGCAATACCCTGAATCTGGTGTCCCAGCAGTGGCTGGCAAAGTATAATAGTGTGCGCCAAAACATATATTTTGTTCTAGGGTGAAATTCAATTGCGAAAATAGCAATAGCCTGAATCTGGTGTTCCGGCAGTGGCTAGCAAATTATAATAGTGTCCGCCAAAACATATATTTTGTTCTGGGGTGAAATTTACTTGCCAAAATAGCAATACCCTGAATCTGGTGTCCCAGCAGTGGCTGGCAAAGTATAATAGTGTCCGCCAAAACATATATTTTGTTCTGGGGTTAAATTCAATTGCGAAAATAGCAATACCCTGAATCTGGTGTTCCAGCAGTGGCTAGCAAATTATAATAGTGTCCGCCAAAACATATATTTTGTTCTGGGGTGAAATTTACTTGCCAAAATAGCAATACCCTGAATCTGGTGTCCCAGCAGTGGCTGGCAAAGTATAATAGTGTTCGCCAAAACATATATTTTGTTCTGGGGTGAATTTTACTTGCCAAAATAGCAATACCCTGAATCTGATGTCCCAGCACTGGCTGGCAAAGTATAATAGTATCTGCAAAAACATATATTTTGTTCTGGTGTGAAATTCACTTGCCAAAATAGCAATACCCTTAATCTGGTGTCCCAGCAGTGGCTGGCAAAGTATATTAGTATACGCCAAAACTTATATTTTGTTCTGGGGTGAAATTCAATTGCCAAAATAGCAATACCCAGAATCAGGTGTCACAGTAGTGGCTGGCAAAGTATAATAGTGTCCGCCAAAACATATATTTTGTTCTGGGGTGAAATTTACTTGACAAAATAGCAATACCCTTAATCTGTTGTCCCAGCAGTGGCTGGCAAAGTATAATAGTGTCCGTCAAAACATATATTTTGTTCTGGGGTGAAATTCACTTGCCAAAATAGCAATACCCTGCATTTGGTGTCCTAGCAGTGGCTGGCAAAGTATAATAGTGTCCGCTCAAACATATATTTTGTTCTGGGCTGAAATTCAATTGCCAAAATAGCAATACCCTGAATCGGGTGTCACAACAGTGGCTGGCAAAGTATAATAGTGTCCGCCAAAACATATATTTTGTTCTGGGGTGAAATTCAATTGCCAAAATAGCAATACCCTGAATCTAGTGTCCCAGCAGTGGCTGGCAAAGTATAATAGTGTCCGCCAAAACATATATTTTGTTCTGCGGTGATATTCAATTGCCAAAATAGCAATACCCTGAATCGGGTGTCACAACAGTGGCTGGCAAAGAATAATAGTGTCCTCCAAAACATATATTTTGTTCTGGGGTTAAATTCACTTGCCAAAATAGCAATACCCTTAATCTGGTGTCCCAGCAGTGGCTGGCAAAGTATAATAGTGTCCACCAAAACATATATTTTGTTCTGGGGTGATATTCAATTGCCAAAATAGCAATACCCTGAATCTGGTGTTCCAGCAGTTGCAGGACTAGTTCAAATCTGTCTGTAACAGGGTATATTTTGTTTTGGGGTGGAATTCAATTGACAAAATAGCAATACCCTGAATCTGGTGTCCCAGCAGTGGCTGGCAAAGTATAATAGTGTCCGCCAAAACACATATTTTGTTCTGGGGTTAAATTCAATTGCCAAAATAGCAATACCCTGAATCTGTTGTTCCAGCATTTACAGGCCTGGTTTTAATCTATCCGTAACAGGGTATATTTTGTTCTGGGGTGAAATTCAATTGGCAAAAATAGCAATACCCTGAATCAGATGTCCCAGCAGTGGCTGTCAAAGTATAATAGTGCCTGCCAAAACATATATTTTGTTCTGGGGTGAAATTCACTTGCCAAAATAGCAATACCCTGAATCTGGTGTCCCAGGAGTGGCTGGCATAGTAAAACAGTATATGACAAAACATATAATTTGTTCTGGGGTAAAATTCAATTGCCAAAATAGCAATACCCTGAATCTGGTGTCCCAGCAGTGGCTGGCAAAGTATAATAGTGTCCGCCAAAACATATGTTTTGTTCTGGTTTGAAGTTCAATTACCAAAATAGCAATACCCTGAATCTGGTGTCCCAGCACTTGCAAGCCTGGTTTAAATCTGTCCGTAACAGTGTATATTTTGTTCTGGGGTTAAATTCAATTGCCAAATTAGCAATACCCTGAATCTGGTGTCCCAGATATGGCTGGCAAAGTATAATAGTGTCCGCCAAAACATATATTTTGTTCTGGGCTGAAATTCAATTGCCAAAATAGCAATACCCTGAATCTGGTGTCCCAGCAGTGGCTGGCAAAGTATAATAGTGTCCGCCAAAACATATATTTTGTTCTGGGGTGAAATTAAATTGCGAAAATAGCAATACCCTGAATCTGGTGTTCCAGCAGTGGCTAGCAAATTATAATAGTGTCCGCCAAAACATATATTTTGTTCTGGGGTGAAATTTACTTGCCAAAATAGCAATACCCTGAATCTGGTGTCCAAGCAGTGGCTGGCAAAGTATAATAGTGTCCGCCAAAACATATATTTTGTTCTGGGGTGAAATTCAATTGCGAAAATAGCAATACCCTGAATCTGGTGTTCCAGCAGTGGCTAGCAAATTATAATAGTGTCCGCCAAAACATATATTTTGTTCTGGGGTTAAATTTACTTGCCAAAATAGCAATACCCTGAATCTGGTGTCCCAGCAGTGGCTGGCAAAGTATAGTAGTGTTCGCCAAAACATATATTTTGTTCTGGGGTGAATTTTACTTGCCAAAATAGCAATAACCTGAATCTGATGTCCCAGCACTGGCAGGCAAAGTATAATAGTATCCGCAAAAACATATATTTTGTTCTGGGGTGAAATTCACTTGCCAAAATAGAATTACCCTTAATCTGGTGTCCCAGCAGTGGCTGGCAAAGTATAATAGTATACGCCAAAACTTATATTGTGTTCTGGGTTGAAATTCAATTGCCAAAATAGCAATACCCAGAATCAGGTGTCCCAGCAGTGGCTGGCAAAGTATAATAGTGTCCGCCAAAACATATATTTTGTTCTGGGGTGATATTCAATTGCCAAAATAGCAATACCCTCAATCTGGTGTTCCAGCATTTGCAGGCCTGGTTTTAATCTATCCGTAACAGGGTATATTTTGTTCTGGGGTGAAATTCAATTGGCAAAAATAGCAATACCCTGAATCAGATGTCCCAGCTGTGGCTGTCAAAGTATAATAGTGCCTGCCAAAACATATATTTTGTTCTGGGGTGAAATTCACTTGCCAAAATAGCAATACCCTGAATCTGTTGTCCCAGCAGTGGCTGGCAAAGTATAATAGTGTCCGCCAAAACATATGTTTTGTTCTGGTTTGAAGTTCAATTACCAAAATAGCAATACCCTGAATCTGGTGTTTCAGCAGTTGCAGGCCTGGTTTTAATCTATCCGTAACAGGGTATATTTTGTTCTGGGGTGAAATTCAATTGGCAAAAATAGCAATACCCTGAATCAGATGTCCCAGCAGTGGCTGTCAAAGTATAATAGTGCCTGCCAAAACATATATTTTGTTCTGGGGTGAAATTCACTTGCCAAAATAGCAATACCCTGAATCTGGTGTCCCAGGAGTGTCTGGCAAAGTAAAATAGTATATGACAAAACATATAATTTGTTCTGGGGTAAAATTCAATTGCCAAAATAGCAATACCCTGAATCTGGTGTCCCAGCAGTGGCTGGCAAAGTATAATAGTGTCCGCCAAAACATATGTTTTGTTCTGGTTTGAAGTTCAATTACCAAAATAGCAATACCCTGAATCTGGTGTTTCAGCACTTGCAAGCCTGGTTTAAATCTGTCCGTAACAGTGTATATTTTGTTCTGGGGTGAAATTCAATTGCCAAAATAGCAATACCCTGAATCTGGTGTCCCAGCAGTGGCTGGCAAAGTATAATAGTGTCCGCCAAAACATATATTTTTTCTGGGGTGAAATTCAATTGCGAAAATAGCAATACCCTGAATCTGGTGTTCCAGCAGTGGCTAGAAAATTATAATAGTGTCCGCCAAAACATATATTTTGTTCTGGGGTGAAATGAACTTGCCAAAATAGCAATACCCTGAATCTGGTGTCCCAGCAGTGGCTGGCAAAGTATAATAGTGTTCGCCAAAACATATATTTTGTTTTGGGGTGATATTCAATTGCCAAAATAGCAATACCCTGAATCTGGTGTTCCAGCAGTTGAAGGCCTAGTTCAAATCTGTCTGTAACAGGGAATATTTTGTTTTGGGGTGGAATTCAATTGCCAAAATAGCAATACCCTGAATCTGGTGTTCCAGCAGTGGCTCGCAAAGTATAATAGTGTCCGCCAAAACACATATTTTGTTCTGGGGTTAAATTCAATTGCCAAAATAGTAATATCCTGAATCTGTTGTTCCAGCATTTGCAGGCCTGGTTTTAATCTATCTGTAACAGGGTATATTTTGTTCTGGGGTGAAATTCAATTGGCAAAAATAGCAATACCCTGAATCAGATGTCCCAGCAGTGGCTGTAAAAGTATAATAGTGCCTGCCAAAACATATTTTTTGTTCTGGGGTGAAATTCACTTGCCAAAATAGCAATACCCTGAATCTGGTGTCCCAGGAGTGGCTGGCAAAGTAAAATAGTATATGCCAAAACATATAATTTGTTCTGGGGTAAAATTCAATTGCCAAAATAGCAATACCCTGAATCTGGTGTCCCAGCAGTGGCTGGCAAAGTATAATAGTGTCCGCCAAAACATATGTTTTGTTCTGGTTTGAAGTTCAATTACCAAAATAGCAATACCCTGAATCTGGTGTTTCAGCAGTTGCAAGCCTGGTTTAAATCTGTCCGTAACATTGTTTATTTTGTTCTGGGGTGAAATTCAATTGCCAAAATAGCAATACCCTTAATCTGGTGTCCCAGCAGTGGCTGGCAAAGTATAATAGTGTCCGCCAAAACATATATTTTGTTCTGGGGTTAAATTCAATTGCCAAAATAGCAATACCCTGAATCTGGTGTTCCAGCAGTGGCTAGCAAATTATAATAGTGTCCGCCAAAACATATATTTTGTTCTGGGGTGAAATTTACTTGCCAAAATAGCAATACCCTGAATCTGGTGTCCCAGCAGTGGCTGGCAAAGTATAATAGTGTACGCCAAAACATATATTTTGTTCTGGGGTGAATTTTACTTGCCAAAATAGCAATACCCTGAATCTGATGTCCCAGCACTGGCTGGCAAAGTATAATAGTATCTGCAAAGACATATATTTTGTTCTGGTGTGAAATTCACTTGCCAAAATAGCAATACCCTTAATCTGGTGTCCCAGCAGTGGCTGGCAAAGTATATTAGTATACGCCAAAACTTATATTTTGTTCTGGGGTGAAATTCAATTGCCAAAATAGCAATACCCAGAATCAGGTGTCACAGTAGTGGCTGGCAAAGTATAATAGTGTCCGCCAAAACATATATTTTGTTCTGGGGTGAAATTTACTTGACAAAATAGCAATACCCTTAATCTGTTGTCCCAGCAGTGGCTGGCAAAGTATAATAGTGTCCGTCAAAACATATATTTTGTTCTGGGGTGAAATTCACTTGCCAAAATAGCAATACCCTGAATCTAGTGTCCCAGGAGTGGCTGGCAAAGTAAAATAGTATATGACAAAACATATAATTTGTTCTGGGGTAAAATTCACTTGCCAAAATAGCAATACCCTGAATCTGGTGTCCCAGCAGTGGCTGGCAAAGTATAATAGTATCCGGAAAAACATATATTTTGTTCTGGGGTGAAATTAACTTGACAAAATAGCAATACCCTGAATCTGGTGTCCCAGGAGTGGCTGGCAAAGTAAAATAGTATATGCCAAAACATATAATTTGTTCTGGGGTAAAATTCAATTGCCAAAATAGCAATACCCTGAATCTGGTGTCCCAGCAGTGCCTGGCAAAGTATAATAGTGTCCGCCAAAACATATGTTTTGTTCTGGTTTGTAGTTCAATTACCAAAATAGCAATACCCTGAATCTGGTGTTTCAGCAGTTGCAAGCCTGGTTTAAATCTGTCCGTAACATTGTATATTTTGTTCTGGGGTGAAATTCAATTGCCAAAATAGCAATACCCTGAATCTGGTGTCCCAGCAGTGGCTGGCAAAGTATAATAGTGTGCGCCAAAACATATATTTTGTTCTAGGGTGAAATTCAATTGCGAAAATAGCAATAGCCTGAATCTGGTGTTCCGGCAGTGGCTAGCAAATTATAATAGTGTCCGCCAAAACATATATTTTGTTCTGGGGTGAAATTTACTTGCCAAAATAGCAATACCCTGAATCTGGTGTCCCAGCAGTGGCTGGCAAAGTATAATAGTGTCCGCCAAAACATATATTTTGTTCTGGGGTTAAATTCAATTGCGAAAATAGCAATACCCTGAATCTGGTGTTCCAGCAGTGGCTAGCAAATTATAATAGTGTCCGCCAAAACATATATTTTGTTCTGGGGTGAAATTTACTTGCCAAAATAGCAATACCCTGAATCTGGTGTCCCAGCAGTGGCTGGCAAAGTATAATAGTGTTCGCCAAAACATATATTTTGTTCTGGGGTGAATTTTACTTGCCAAAATAGCAATACCCTGAATCTGATGTCCCAGCACTGGCTGGCAAAGTATAATAGTATCTGCAAAAACATATATTTTGTTCTGGTGTGAAATTCACTTGCCAAAATAGCAATACCCTTAATCTGGTGTCCCAGCAGTGGCTGGCAAAGTATATTAGTATACGCCAAAACTTATATTTTGTTCTGGGGTGAAATTCAATTGCCAAAATAGCAATACCCAGAATCAGGTGTCACAGTAGTGGCTGGCAAAGTATAATAGTGTCCGCCAAAACATATATTTTGTTCTGGGGTGAAATTTACTTGACAAAATAGCAATACCCTTAATCTGTTGTCCCAGCAGTGGCTGGCAAAGTATAATAGTGTCCGTCAAAACATATATTTTGTTCTGGGGTGAAATTCACTTGCCAAAATAGCAATACCCTGCATTTGGTGTCCTAGCAGTGGCTGGCAAAGTATAATAGTGTCCGCTCAAACATATATTTTGTTCTGGGCTGAAATTCAATTGCCAAAATAGCAATACCCTGAATCGGGTGTCACAACAGTGGCTGGCAAAGTATAATAGTGTCCGCCAAAACATATATTTTGTTCTGGGGTGAAATTCAATTGCCAAAATAGCAATACCCTGAATCTAGTGTCCCAGCAGTGGCTGGCAAAGTATAATAGTGTCCGCCAAAACATATATTTTGTTCTGCGGTGATATTCAATTGCCAAAATAGCAATACCCTGAATCGGGTGTCACAACAGTGGCTGGCAAAGAATAATAGTGTCCTCCAAAACATATATTTTGTTCTGGGGTTAAATTCACTTGCCAAAATAGCAATACCCTTAATCTGGTGTCCCAGCAGTGGCTGGCAAAGTATAATAGTGTCCACCAAAACATATATTTTGTTCTGGGGTGATATTCAATTGCCAAAATAGCAATACCCTGAATCTGGTGTTCCAGCAGTTGCAGGACTAGTTCAAATCTGTCTGTAACAGGGTATATTTTGTTTTGGGGTGGAATTCAATTGACAAAATAGCAATACCCTGAATCTGGTGTCCCAGCAGTGGCTGGCAAAGTATAATAGTGTCCGCCAAAACACATATTTTGTTCTGGGGTTAAATTCAATTGCCAAAATAGCAATACCCTGAATCTGTTGTTCCAGCATTTACAGGCCTGGTTTTAATCTATCCGTAACAGGGTATATTTTGTTCTGGGGTGAAATTCAATTGGCAAAAATAGCAATACCCTGAATCAGATGTCCCAGCAGTGGCTGTCAAAGTATAATAGTGCCTGCCAAAACATATATTTTGTTCTGGGGTGAAATTCACTTGCCAAAATAGCAATACCCTGAATCTGGTGTCCCAGGAGTGGCTGGCATAGTAAAACAGTATATGACAAAACATATAATTTGTTCTGGGGTAAAATTCAATTGCCAAAATAGCAATACCCTGAATCTGGTGTCCCAGCAGTGGCTGGCAAAGTATAATAGTGTCCGCCAAAACATATGTTTTGTTCTGGTTTGAAGTTCAATTACCAAAATAGCAATACCCTGAATCTGGTGTCCCAGCACTTGCAAGCCTGGTTTAAATCTGTCCGTAACAGTGTATATTTTGTTCTGGGGTGAAATTCAATTGCCAAATTAGCAATACCCTGAATCTGGTGTCCCAGCATATGGCTGGCAAAGTATAATAGTGTCCGCCAAAACATATATTTTGTTCTGGGCTGAAATTCAATTGCCAAAATAGCAATACCCTGAATCTGGTGTCCCAGCAGTGGCTGGCAAAGTATAATAGTGTCCGCCAAAACATATATTTTGTTCTGGGGTGAAATTAAATTGCGAAAATAGCAATACCCTGAATCTGGTGTTCCAGCAGTGGCTAGCAAATTATAATAGTGTCCGCCAAAACATATATTTTGTTCTGGGGTGAAATTTACTTGCCAAAATAGCAATACCCTGAATCTGGTGTCCAAGCAGTGGCTGGCAAAGTATAATAGTGTCCGCCAAAACATATATTTTGTTCTGGGGTGAAATTCAATTGCGAAAATAGCAATACCCTGAATCTGGTGTTCCAGCAGTGGCTAGCAAATTATAATAGTGTCCGCCAAAACATATATTTTGTTCTGGGGTTAAATTTACTTGCCAAAATAGCAATACCCTGAATCTGGTGTCCCAGCAGTGGCTGGCAAAGTATAGTAGTGTTCGCCAAAACATATATTTTGTTCTGGGGTGAATTTTACTTGCCAAAATAGCAATAACCTGAATCTGATGTCCCAGCACTGGCTGGCAAAGTATAATAGTATCCGCAAAAACATATATTTTGTTCTGGGGTGAAATTCACTTGCCAAAATAGAATTACCCTTAATCTGGTGTCCCAGCAGTGGCTGGCAAAGTATAATAGTATACGCCAAAACTTATATTGTGTTCTGGGTTGAAATTCAATTGCAAAAATAGCAATACCCTGAGTCTAGTGTTCCAGCAGTGGCTGGCATAGTATAATAGTGTTCGCCAAAACATATATTTTGTTCTGGGGTTAAATTCAATTGCCAAAATAGCAATACCCTGAATCTGTTGTTCCAGCATTTGCAGGCCTGGTTTTAATCTATCCGTAACAGGGTATATTTTGTTCTGGGGTGAAATGCAATTGGCAAAAATAGCAATACCCTGAATCAGATGTCCCAGTAGTGGCTGTCAAAGTATAATAGTGCCTGCCAAAACATATATTTTGTTCTGGGGTGAAATTCACTTGCCAAAATAGCAATACCCTGAATCTAGTGTCCCAGGAGTGGCTGGCAAAGTAAAATAGTATATGACAAAACATATAATTTGTTCTGGGGTAAAATTCACTTGCCAAAATAGCAATACCCTGAATCTGGTGTCCCAGCAGTGGCTGGCAAAGTATAATAGTATCCGCAAAAACATATATTTTGTTCTGGGGTGAAATTAACTTGACAAAATAGCAATACCCTGAATCTGGTGTCCCAGGAGTGGCTGGCAAAGTAAAATAGTATATGCCAAAACATATAATTTGTTCTGGGGTAAAATTCAATTGCCAAAATAGCAATACCCTGAATCTGGTGTCCCAGCAGTGCCTGGCAAAGTATAATAGTGTCCGCCAAAACATATGTTTTGTTCTGGTTTGTAGTTCAATTACCAAAATAGCAATACCCTGAATCTGGTGTTTCAGCAGTTGCAAGCCTGGTTTAAATCTGTCCGTAACATTGTATATTTTGTTCTGGGGTGAAATTCAATTGCCAAAATAGCAATACCCTGAATCTGGTGTCCCAGCAGTGGCTGGCAAAGTATAATAGTGTCCGCCAAAACATATATTTTGTTCTAGGGTGAAATTCAATTGCGAAAATAGCAATAGCCTGAATCTGGTGTTCCGGCAGTGGCTAGCAAATTATAATAGTGTCCGCCAAAACATATATTTTGTTCTGGGGTGAAATTTACTTGCCAAAATAGCAATACCCTGAATCTGGTGTCCCAGCAGTGGCTGGCAAAGTATAATAGTGTCCGCCAAAACATATATTTTGTTCTGGGGTTAAATTCAATTGCGAAAATAGCAATACCCTGAATCTGGTGTTCCAGCAGTGGCTAGCAAATTATAATAGTGTCCGCTAAAACATATATTTTGTTCTGGGGTGAAATTTACTTGCCAAAATAGCAATACCCTGAATCTGGTGTCCCAGCAGTGGCTGGCAAAGTATAATAGTGTTCGCCAAAACATATATTTTGTTCTGGGGTGAATTTTACTTGCCAAAATAGCAATACCCTGAATCTGATGTCCCAGCACTGGCTGGCAAAGTATAATAGTATCTGCAAAAACATATATTTTGTTCTGGGGTGAAATTCACTTGCCAAAATAGCAATACCCTTAATCTGGTGTCCCAGCAGTGGCTGGCAAAGTATATTAGTATACGCCAAAACTTATATTTTGTTCTGGGGTGAAATTCAATTGCCAAAATAGCAATACCCAGAATCAGGTGTCACAGTAGTGGCTGGCAAAGTATAATAGTGTCCGCCAAAACATATATTTTGTTCTGGGGTGAAATTTACTTGACAAAATAGCAATACCCTTAATCTGTTGTCCCAGCAGTGGCTGGCAAAGTATAATAGTGTCCGTCAAAACATATATTTTGTTCTGGGGTGAAATTCACTTGCCAAAATAGCAATACCCTGAATCTAGTGTCCCAGGAGTGGCTGGCAAAGTAAAATAGTATATGACAAAACATATAATTTGTTCTGGGGTAAAATTCACTTGCCAAAATAGCAATACCCTGAATCTGGTGTCCCAGCAGTGGCTGGCAAAGTATAATAGTATCCGGAAAACATATATTTTGTTCTGGGGTGAAATTAACTTGACAAAATAGCAATACCCTGAATCTGGTGTCCCAGGAGTGGCTGGCAAAGTAAAATAGTATATGCCAAAACATATAATTTGTTCTGGGGTAAAATTCAATTGCCAAAATAGCAATACCCTGAATCTGGTGTCCCAGCAGTGCCTGGCAAAGTATAATAGTGTCCGCCAAAACATATGTTTTGTTCTGGTTTGAAGTTCAATTACCAAAATAGCAATACCCTGAATCTGGTGTTTCAGCAGTTGCAAGCCTGGTTTAAATCTGTCCGTAACATTGTATATTTTGTTCTGGGGTGAAATTCAATTGCCAAAATAGCAATACCCTGAATCTGGTGTCCCAGCAGTGGCTGGCAAAGTATAATAGTGTCCGCCAAAACATATATTTTGTTCTAGGGTGAAATTCAATTGCTAAAATAGCAATAGCCTGAATCTGGTGTTCCAGCAGTGGCTAGCAAATTATAATAGTGTCCGCCAAAACATATATTTTGTTCTGGGGTGAAATTTACTTGCCAAAATAGCAATACCCTGAATCTGGTGTCCCAGCAGTGGCTGGCAAAGTATAATAGTGTCCGCCAAAACATATATTTTGTTCTGGGGTTAAATTCACTTGCCAAAATAGCAATACCCTGAATCTGGTGTTCCAGCAGTGGCTAGCAAAGTATAATAGTGTCCGCCAAAACATATATTTTGTTCTGGGGTGAAATTCACTTGCCAAAATAGCAATACCCTGAATCTGGTGTCCCAGCAGTGGCTGGCAAAGTATAATAGTGTCCGCCAAAACATATATTTTGTTCTGGGGTGAAATTTACTTGACAAAATAGCAATACCCTTAATCTGTTGTCCCAGCAGTGGCTGGCAAAGTATAATAGTGTCCGTCAAAACATATATTTTGTTCTGGGGTGAAATTCACTTGCCAAAATAGCAATACCCTGAATCTAGTGTCCCAGGAGTGGCTGGCAAAGTAAAATAGTATATGACAAAACATATAATTTGTTCTGGGGTAAAATTCACTTGCCAAAATAGCAATACCCTGAATCTGGTGTCCCAGCAGTGGCTGGCAAAGTATAATAGTATCCGGAAAAACATATATTTTGTTCTGGGGTGAAATTAACTTGACAAAATAGCAATACCCTGAATCTGGTGTCCCAGGAGTGGCTGGCAAAGTAAAATAGTATATGCCAAAACATATAATTTGTTCTGGGGTAAAATTCAATTGCCAAAATAGCAATACCCTGAATCTGGTGTCCCAGCAGTGCCTGGCAAAGTATAATAGTGTCCGCCAAAACATATGTTTTGTTCTGGTTTGTAGTTCAATTACCAAAATAGCAATACCCTGAATCTGGTGTTTCAGCAGTTGCAAGCCTGGTTTAAATCTGTCCGTAACATTGTATATTTTGTTCTGGGGTGAAATTCAATTGCCAAAATAGCAATACCCTGAATCTGGTGTCCCAGCAGTGGCTGGCAAAGTATAATAGTGTGCGCCAAAACATATATTTTGTTCTAGGGTGAAATTCAATTGCGAAAATAGCAATAGCCTGAATCTGGTGTTCCGGCAGTGGCTAGCAAATTATAATAGTGTCCGCCAAAACATATATTTTGTTCTGGGGTGAAATTTACTTGCCAAAATAGCAATACCCTGAATCTGGTGTCCCAGCAGTGGCTGGCAAAGTATAATAGTGTCCGCCAAAACATATATTTTGTTCTGGGGTTAAATTCAATTGCGAAAATAGCAATACCCTGAATCTGGTGTTCCAGCAGTGGCTAGCAAATTATAATAGTGTCCGCCAAAACATATATTTTGTTCTGGGGTGAAATTTACTTGCCAAAATAGCAATACCCTGAATCTGGTGTCCCAGCAGTGGCTGGCAAAGTATAATAGTGTTCGCCAAAACATATATTTTGTTCTGGGGTGAATTTTACTTGCCAAAATAGCAATACCCTGAATCTGATGTCCCAGCACTGGCTGGCAAAGTATAATAGTATCTGCAAAAACATATATTTTGTTCTGGTGTGAAATTCACTTGCCAAAATAGCAATACCCTTAATCTGGTGTCCCAGCAGTGGCTGGCAAAGTATATTAGTATACGCCAAAACTTATATTTTGTTCTGGGGTGAAATTCAATTGCCAAAATAGCAATACCCAGAATCAGGTGTCACAGTAGTGGCTGGCAAAGTATAATAGTGTCCGCCAAAACATATATTTTGTTCTGGGGTGAAATTTACTTGACAAAATAGCAATACCCTTAATCTGTTGTCCCAGCAGTGGCTGGCAAAGTATAATAGTGTCCGTCAAAACATATATTTTGTTCTGGGGTGAAATTCACTTGCCAAAATAGCAATACCCTGCATTTGGTGTCCTAGCAGTGGCTGGCAAAGTATAATAGTGTCCGCTCAAACATATATTTTGTTCTGGGCTGAAATTCAATTGCCAAAATAGCAATACCCTGAATCGGGTGTCACAACAGTGGCTGGCAAAGTATAATAGTGTCCGCCAAAACATATATTTTGTTCTGGGGTGAAATTCAATTGCCAAAATAGCAATACCCTGAATCTAGTGTCCCAGCAGTGGCTGGCAAAGTATAATAGTGTCCGCCAAAACATATATTTTGTTCTGCGGTGATATTCAATTGCCAAAATAGCAATACCCTGAATCGGGTGTCACAACAGTGGCTGGCAAAGAATAATAGTGTCCTCCAAAACATATATTTTGTTCTGGGGTTAAATTCACTTGCCAAAATAGCAATACCCTTAATCTGGTGTCCCAGCAGTGGCTGGCAAAGTATAATAGTGTCCACCAAAACATATATTTTGTTCTGGGGTGATATTCAATTGCCAAAATAGCAATACCCTGAATCTGGTGTTCCAGCAGTTGCAGGACTAGTTCAAATCTGTCTGTAACAGGGTATATTTTGTTTTGGGGTGGAATTCAATTGACAAAATAGCAATACCCTGAATCTGGTGTCCCAGCAGTGGCTGGCAAAGTATAATAGTGTCCGCCAAAACACATATTTTGTTCTGGGGTTAAATTCAATTGCCAAAATAGCAATACCCTGAATCTGTTGTTCCAGCATTTACAGGCCTGGTTTTAATCTATCCGTAACAGGGTATATTTTGTTCTGGGGTGAAATTCAATTGGCAAAAATAGCAATACCCTGAATCAGATGTCCCAGCAGTGGCTGTCAAAGTATAATAGTGCCTGCCAAAACATATATTTTGTTCTGGGGTGAAATTCACTTGCCAAAATAGCAATACCCTGAATCTGGTGTCCCAGGAGTGGCTGGCATAGTAAAACAGTATATGACAAAACATATAATTTGTTCTGGGGTAAAATTCAATTGCCAAAATAGCAATACCCTGAATCTGGTGTCCCAGCAGTGGCTGGCAAAGTATAATAGTGTCCGCCAAAACATATGTTTTGTTCTGGTTTGAAGTTCAATTACCAAAATAGCAATACCCTGAATCTGGTGTCCCAGCACTTGCAAGCCTGGTTTAAATCTGTCCGTAACAGGGTATATTTTGTTCTGGGGTGAAATTCAATTGGCAAAAATAGCAATACCCTGAATCAGATGTCCCAGCAGTGGCTGTCAAAGTATAATAGTGCCTGCCAAAACATATATTTTGTTCTGGGGTGAAATTCACTTGCCAAAATAGCAATACCCTGAATCTGGTGTCCCAGGAGTGGCTGGCATAGTAAAACAGTATATGACAAAACATATAATTTGTTCTGGGGTAAAATTCAATTGCCAAAATAGCAATACCCTGAATCTGGTGTCCCAGCAGTGGCTGGCAAAGTATAATAGTGTCCGCCAAAACATATGTTTTGTTCTGGTTTGAAGTTCAATTACCAAAATAGCAATACCCTGAATCTGGTGTCCCAGCACTTGCAAGCCTGGTTTAAATCTGTCCGTAACAGTGTATATTTTGTTCTGGGGTTAAATTCAATTGCCAAATTAGCAATACCCTGAATCTGGTGTCCCAGATATGGCTGGCAAAGTATAATAGTGTCCGCCAAAACATATATTTTGTTCTGGGCTGAAATTCAATTGCCAAAATAGCAATACCCTGAATCTGGTGTCCCAGCAGTGGCTGGCAAAGTATAATAGTGTCCGCCAAAACATATATTTTGTTCTGGGGTGAAATTAAATTGCGAAAATAGCAATACCCTGAATCTGGTGTTCCAGCAGTGGCTAGCAAATTATAATAGTGTCCGCCAAAACATATATTTTGTTCTGGGGTGAAATTTACTTGCCAAAATAGCAATACCCTGAATCTGGTGTCCAAGCAGTGGCTGGCAAAGTATAATAGTGTCCGCCAAAACATATATTTTGTTCTGGGGTGAAATTCAATTGCGAAAATAGCAATACCCTGAATCTGGTGTTCCAGCAGTGGCTAGCAAATTATAATAGTGTCCGCCAAAACATATATTTTGTTCTGGGGTTAAATTTACTTGCCAAAATAGCAATACCCTGAATCTGGTGTCCCAGCAGTGGCTGGCAAAGTATAGTAGTGTTCGCCAAAACATATATTTTGTTCTGGGGTGAATTTTACTTGCCAAAATAGCAATAACCTGAATCTGATGTCCCAGCACTGGCAGGCAAAGTATAATAGTATCCGCAAAAACATATATTTTGTTCTGGGGTGAAATTCACTTGCCAAAATAGAATTACCCTTAATCTGGTGTCCCAGCAGTGGCTGGCAAAGTATAATAGTATACGCCAAAACTTATATTGTGTTCTGGGTTGAAATTCAATTGCCAAAATAGCAATACCCAGAATCAGGTGTCCCAGCAGTGGCTGGCAAAGTATAATAGTGTCCGCCAAAACATATATTTTGTTCTGGGGTGATATTCAATTGCCAAAATAGCAATACCCTCAATCTGGTGTTCCAGCATTTGCAGGCCTGGTTTTAATCTATCCGTAACAGGGTATATTTTGTTCTGGGGTGAAATTCAATTGGCAAAAATAGCAATACCCTGAATCAGATGTCCCAGCAGTGGCTGTCAAAGTATAATAGTGCCTGCCAAAACATATATTTTGTTCTGGGGTGAAATTCACTTGCCAAAATAGCAATACCCTGAATCTGTTGTCCCAGCAGTGGCTGGCAAAGTATAATAGTGTCCGCCAAAACACATATTTTGTTCTGGGGTTAAATTCAATTGCCAAAATAGCAATACCCTGAATCTGTTGTTCCAGCATTTGCAGGCTTGGTTTTAATCTATCCGTAACAGGGTATATTTTGTTCTGGGGTGAAATTCAATTGGCAAAAATAGCAATACCCTGAATCAGATGTCCCAGCAGTGGCTGTCAAAGTATAATAGTGCCTGCCAAAACATATATTTTGTTCTGGGGTGAAATTCACTTGCCAAAATAGCAATACCCTGAATCTGGTGTCCCAGGAGTGGCTGGCAAAGTAAAATAGTATATGCCAAAACATATAATTTGTTCTGGGGTAAAATTCAATTGCCAAAATAGCAATACCCTGAATCTGGTGTCCCAGCAGTGGCTGGCAAAGTATAATAGTGTCCGCCAAAACATATGTTTTGTTCTGGTTTGAAGTTCAATTACCAAAATAGCAATACCCTGAATCTGGTGTTTCAGCAGTTGCAGGCCTGGTTTTAATCTATCCGTAACAGGGTATATTTTGTTCTGGGGTGAAATTCAATTGGCAAAAATAGCAATACCCTGAATCAGATGTCCCAGCAGTGGCTGTCAAAGTATAATAGTGCCTGCCAAAACATATATTTTGTTCTGGGGTGAAATTCACTTGCCAAAATAGCAATACCCTGAATCTGGTGTCTCAGGAGTGGCTGGCAAAGTAAAATAGTATATGACAAAACATATAATTTGTTCTGGGGTAAAATTCAATTGCCAAAATAGCAATACCCTGAATCTGGTGTCCCAGCAGTGGCTGGCAAAGTATAATAGTGTCCGCCAAAACATATGTTTTGTTCTGGTTTGAAGTTCAATTACCAAAATAGCAATACCCTGAATCTGGTGTTTCAGCACTTGCAAGCCTGGTTTAAATCTGTCCGTAACAGTGTATATTTTGTTCTGTGGTGAAATTCAATTGCCAAAATAGCAATACCCTGAATCTGGTGTCCCAGCAGTGGCTGGCAAAGTATAATAGTGTCCGCCAAAACATATATTTTTTCTGGGGTGAAATTCAATTGCGAAAATAGCAATACCCTGAATCTGGTGTTCCAGCAGTGGCTAGAAAATTATAATAGTGTCCGCCAAAACATATATTTTGTTCTGGGGTGAAATGAACTTGCCAAAATAGCAATACCCTGAATCTGGTGTCCCAGCAGTGGCTGGCAAAGTATAATAGTGTTCGCCAAAACATATATTTTGTTTTGGGGTGATATTCAATTGCCAAAATAGCAATACCCTGAATCTGGTGTTCTAGCAGTTGAAGGCCTAGTTCAAATCTGTCTGTAACAGGGAATATTTTGTTTTGGGGTGGAATTCAATTGCCAAAATAGCAATACCCTGAATCTGGTGTTCCAGCAGTGGCTCGCAAAGTATAATAGTGTCCGCCAAAACACATATTTTGTTCTGGGGTTAAATTCAATTGCCAAAATAGTAATATCCTGAATCTGTTGTTCCAGCATTTGCAGGCCTGGTTTTAATCTATCTGTAACAGGGTATATTTTGTTCTGGGGTGAAATTCAATTGGCAAAAATAGCAATACCCTGAATCAGATGTCCCAGCAGTGGCTGTAAAAGTATAATAGTGCCTGCCAAAACATATTTTTTGTTCTGGGGTGAAATTCACTTGCCAAAATAGCAATACCCTGAATCTGGTGTCCCAGGAGTGGCTGGCAAAGTAAAATAGTATATGCCAAAACATATAATTTGTTCTGGGGTAAAATTCAATTGCCAAAATAGCAATACCCTGAATCTGGTGTCCCAGCAGTGGCTGGCAAAGTATAATAGTGTCCGCCAAAACATATGTTTTGTTCTGGTTTGAAGTTCAATTACCAAAATAGCAATACCCTGAATCTGGTGTTTCAGCAGTTGCAAGCCTGGTTTAAATCTGTCCGTAACATTGTTTATTTTGTTCTGGGGTGAAATTCAATTGCCAAAATAGCAATACCCTTAATCTGGTGTCCCAGCAGTGGCTGGCAAAGTATAATAGTGTCCGCCAAAACATATATTTTGTTCTGGGGTGAAATTCAATTGCCAAAATAGCAATACCCTGAATCTGGTGTTCCAGCAGTGGCTAGCAAATTATAATAGTGTCCGCCAAAACATATATTTTGTTCTGGGGTGAAATTTATTTGCTAAAATAGCAATACTCTGAATCTGATGTCCCAGCACTGGCTGGCAAAGTATAATAGTATCCGCAAAAACATATATTTTGTTCTGGGGTGAAATTCACTTGCCAAAATAGAATTACCCTTAATCTGGTGTCCCAGCAGTGGCTGGCAAAGTATAATAGTATACGCCAAAACTTATATTTTGTTCTGGGGTGAAATTCAATTGCCAAAATAGCAATACCCAGAATCAGGTGTCACAGTAGTGGCTGGCAAAGTATAATAGTTTCCGCCAAAACATATATTTTGTTCTGGGTTGAAATTTACTTGACAAAATAGAATTACCCTTAATCTGGTGTCCCAGCAGTGGCTGGCAAAGTATAATAGTATACGCCAAAACTTATATTTTGTTCTGGGTTGAAATTCAATTGCCAAAATAGCAATACCCAGAATCAGGTGTCACAGTAGTGGCTGGCAAAGTATAATAGTGTCCGCCAAAACATATATTTTGTTCTGGGGTGAAATTTACTTGACAAAATAGCAATACCCTGAATCTGGTGTCCACAGCAGTGGCTGGCAAAGTATAATAGTGTCCGCCAAAACATATATTTTGTTCTGGGGTGAAATTCACTTGCCAAAATAGCAATACCCTGCATTTGGTGTCCCAGCAGTGGCTGGCAAAGTATAATAGTGTCCGCCAAAACATATATTTTGTTCTGGGCTGAAATTCAATTGCCAAAATAGCAATACCCTGAATCGGGTGTCACAACAGTGGCTGGCAAAGTATAATAGTGTCCGCCAAAACATATATTTTGTTCTGGGGTGAAATTCACTTGCCAAAATAGCAATACCCTGAATCTGGTGTCCACAGCAGTGGCTGGCAAAGTATAATAGTGTCCGCCAAAACATATATTTTGTTCTGGGGTGAAATTCACTTGCCAAAATAGCAATACCCTGCATCTGGTGTCCCAGCAGTGGCTGGCAAAGTATAATAGTGTCCGCCAAAACATATATTTTGTTCTGGGCTGAAATTCAATTGCCAAAATAGCAATACCTCTGAATCAGGTGTCACAGCAGTGGCTGGCAAAGTATAATAGTGTCCGCCAAAACATATATTTTGTTCTGGGGTGAAATTCACTTGACAAAATAGCAATACCCTGAATCTGGTGTCCACAGCAGTGGCTGGCAAAGTATAATAGTGTCCGCCAAAACATATATTTTGTTCTGGGGTGAAATTCAC
>JAKVIS010002408.1:0-23110 GCA_033119425.1 Bufotes viridis | reverse complement strand
ATCCCTTATCCCTGGATGATGATGGCCCATTGTGACATGCGCCATGTTCTATCCATTATCCCTGGATGATGATGGTCCCATTGTGACATGTGCAGTGTTCTATCCATTATCCATGGATGATGATGGCCCATTGTGACACGCACAGTGTTCTATCCCTTATCCCTGGATGATGATGGCCCATTGTGACATGTGCAGTGTTCTATCCATTATCCATGGATGATGATGGCCCATGTGACATGCACAGTGTTCTATCCATTATCCCTGGATGATGATGACCCAGTATGACATGCACCATGTTCTATCCATTATCCTCTGATGATGATGGCCCATTGTGACATGTGCAGTGTTCTATCCATTATCCATGGATGATGATGGCCCATTGTGACACGCACAGTGTTCTATCCATTATCCCTGGATGATGATGGCCCATGTGACATGCACCATGTTCTATCCATTATCCCTGGATGATGATGGCCCATTGTGACATGTGCAGTGTTCTATCCATTATCCCTGGATGATGATGGCCCATTGTGACATGCGCAGTGTTCTATCCATTATCCATGGATGATGATGGCCCATTGTGACACGCACAGTGTTCTATCCCTTATCCCTGGATGATGATGGCCCATTGTTACATGCACCATGTTCTATCCATTATCCCTGGATGATGATGGCCCATTGTGACATGCACCATGTTCTATCCATTATCCCTGGATGATGATGACCCAGTATGACATGCTCCATGTTCTATCCATTATCCCTGGATGATGATGACCCAGTATGACATGCACCGTGTTCTATCCATTATCCCTGGATAATAAAGGCCCAGTATGACATGCACAGTGTTCTATCCATTATCACTGGATGATGATGGCCCAGTATGACATGCACCATGTTCTATCCATTATCACTGGATGATGATGGCCCAATGTGACATGCAACATGTTCAATCCATTATCACTGGATGATGATGGCCCAGTATGACATGCACAGTGTTCTATCCGTTATCACTGGATGATGATGGCCCAGTATGACATGCACCATGTTCTATCCATTATCACTGGATGATGATGGCCCAATATGACATGCACAGTGTTCTATCCATTATCACTGGATGATGATGGCCCAGTATGACATGCACCATGTTCTATCCATTATCACTGGATGATGATGACCCAGTATGACATGCACCGTGTTCTATACATTATTACTGGATGATGATGGCCCATTGTGACATGCACCATGTTCTATTCATTATCCCTAGATGATGCTGGATCATTGTGACATGCACCATGTTCTATCCATTATCCCTGGATGATGATGGCCCATTGTGACATGTGCAGTGTTCTATCCATTATCCATGGATGATGATGGCCCATTGTGACATGTGCAGTGTTCTATCCATTATACTTAGATGCTGATGGCCAATTGTGACATGTGCAGTGTTCTATCCATTATCCCTGAATGATGATGGCCCATTGTGACATGTGCAGTGTTCTATCCATTATCCATGGATGATGATGGCCCATTGTGACATGCACCATGTTCTATCCATTATCCCTGGATGATGATGGCCCATTGTGACATGCACCATGTTCTCTCCATTATCCCTGGATGATGATGGCCCATTGTGACATTTGCAGTGTTCAATCCATTATCCGTGGATGATGAAGTCCCATTGTGACATGTGCAGTGTTCTATCCATTATCCATGGATGATGATGGCCCATTGTGACATGCACCATGTTCAATCTATTATCCCTGGATGATGATGGCTCATTGTGACATATGCAGTGTTCTATCCATTATCCATGGATGATGATGGCCCATTGTGACAGGAACAGTGTTCTATCCCTTATCCCTGGATGATGATGGCCCATTGTGACATGCACCATGTTCTATCCATTATCCATGGATGATGATGGCCCATTGTGACATGTGCAGTGTTCTATCCATTATCCATGGATGATGAAGGCCCATTGTGACACGCACAGTGTTCTATCCCTTATCCCTGGATGATGATGGCCCATTGTGACATGCGCAGTGTTCTATCCATTATCCTTGGATGATGATGGCCCATTGTGACACGCACAGTGTTCTATCCATTATCCCTGGATGATGATGACCCAGTATGACATGCACCATGTTCTATCCCTTATCCTTAGATGATGATGGCCCATTGTGACATGTGCAGTGTTCTATCCATTATCCATGGATGATGATGGCCCATTGTGACACGCACAGTGTTCTATCCCTTATCCCTGGATGATGATGGCCAATTGTGACATGCACCATGTTCTATCCATTATCCCTGGATGATGATCGCACATTGTGACATGCACCATGTTCTCTCCATTATCTCTGGATGTTGATGGCCCATTCTATCCATTATCCCTGGATGATGATGGCCCATTGTGACATGTGCAGTGTTCTATCCATTATCCCTGGATGATGATGGCCCATTGTGACATGTGCAGTTTTCTATCCATTATCCATGGATATTGATGGTCCATTGTGACACGCACAGTGTTTTATCCATTATCCCTGGATGATGATGGCCGATTGTGACATGCGCAGTGTTCTATCCATTATCCTTGGATGATGATGGCCCATTGTGACATGTGCAGTGTTCTATCCATTATCCATGGATGATGATGGCCCATTGTGACATGTGCAGTGTTCTATCCATTATCCATGGATGATGATGGCCCATTGTGACATGCACCATGTTCTATCCATTATCCCTGGATGATGATGGCCCATTGTGACATGCACCATGTTCTCTCCATTATCCCTGGATGATGATGGCCCATTGTGACATTTGCAGTGTTCAATCCATTATCCGTGGATGATGAAGTCCCATTGTGACATGTGCAGTGTTCTATCCATTATCCATGGATGATGATGGCCCATTGTGACATGCACCATGTTCAATCTATTATCCCTGGATGATGATGGCTCATTGTGACATATGCAGTGTTCTATCCATTATCCATGGATGATGATGGCCCATTGTGACAGGAACAGTGTTCTATCCCTTATCCCTGGATGATGATGGCCCATTGTGACATGCACCATGTTCTATCCATTATCCATGGATGATGATGGCCCATTGTGACATGTGCAGTGTTCTATCCATTATCCATGGATGATGAAGGCCCATTGTGACACGCACAGTGTTCTATCCCTTATCCCTGGATGATGATGGCCCATTGTGACATGCGCAGTGTTCTATCCATTATCCTTGGATGATGATGGCCCATTGTGACACGCACAGTGTTCTATCCATTATCCCTGGATGATGATGACCCAGTATGACATGCACCATGTTCTATCCCTTATCCTTAGATGATGATGGCCCATTGTGACATGTGCAGTGTTCTATCCATTATCCATGGATGATGATGGCCCATTGTGACACGCACAGTGTTCTATCCCTTATCCCTGGATGATGATGGCCAATTGTGACATGCACCATGTTCTATCCATTATCCCTGGATGATGATCGCACATTGTGACATGCACCATGTTCTCTCCATTATCTCTGGATGTTGATGGCCCATTCTATCCATTATCCCTGGATGATGATGGCCCATTGTGACATGTGCAGTGTTCTATCCATTATCCCTGGATGATGATGGCCCATTGTGACATGTGCAGTTTTCTATCCATTATCCATGGATATTGATGGTCCATTGTGACACGCACAGTGTTTTATCCATTATCCCTGGATGATGATGGCCCATTGTGACATGCGCAGTGTTCTATCCATTATCCTTGGATGATGATGGCCCATTGTGACATGTGCTGTGTTCTATCCATTATCCATGGATGATGATGGCCCATTGTGACATGCACCATGCTCTATCCATTATCCCTGGATGATGATGGCCCATTATAACATGTGCAGTGTTCTATCCATTATCCATGGATGATGATGGCCCATTGTGACACGCACAGTGTTCTATCCCTTATCCCTGGGTGATGATGGCCCATTGTGACATGCGCAGTGTTCTATCCATTATCCCTGGATGATGATGGCCCATTGTGACATGCACCATGTTCTCTCCATTATCCCTGGATGATGATGGCCCATTGTGACATGTGCAGTGTTCTATCCATTATCCCTGGATGATTATGGCCCATTGTGACATGTGCAGTGTTCTATCCATTATCCATGGATGATGATGGCCCATTGTGACACGCACAGTGTTCTATCCCTTATCTCTGGATGATGATGGCACATTGTGACATGCGCCATGTTCTATCCATTATCCCTGGATGATGATGGCCCATTGTGACATGTGCAGTGTTCTATTCATTATCCATGGATGATGATGGCCCATTGTGACACGCACAGTGTTCTATCCCTTATCCCTGGATGATGATGGCCCATTGTGACATGCGCAGTGTTCTATTCATTATCCTTGGATGATGATGGCCCATTGTGACACGCACAGTGTTCTATCCATTATCCCTGGATGATGATGACCCAGTATGACATGCACCATGTTATATCCCTTATCCTCCGATGATGATGGCCCATTGTGACATGTGCAGTGTTCTATCCATTATCCATGGATGATGATGGCCCATTGTGACACGCACAGTGTTCTATCCCTTATCCCTGGATGATGATGGCCCATTGTGACATGCGCAGTGTTCTATCCACTATCCTTGGATGATGATGGCCCATTGTGACACGCACAGTGTTCTATCCATTATCCCTGGATGATGATGACCCAGTATGACATGCACCATGTTCTATCCCTTATCCTAAGATGATGATGGCCCATTGTGACATGTGCAGTGTTCTATCCATTATCCATGGATGATGATGGCCCATTGTGACACGCACAGTGTTCTATCCCTTATCCCTGGATGATGATGGCCAATTGTGACATGCACCATGTTCTATCCATTATCCCTGGATGATGATCGCACATTGTGACATGCACGATGTTCTCTCCATTATCTCTGGATGTTGATGGCCCATTCTATCCATTATCCCTGGATGATGATGGCCCATTGTGACATGTGCAGTGTTCTATCCATTATCCCTGGATGATGATGGCCCATTGTGACATGTGCAGTTTTCTATCCATTATCCATGGATATTGATGGTCCATTGTGACACGCACAGTGTTTTATCCATTATCCCTGGATGATGATGGACCATTGTAACATGCGCAGTGTTCTATCCATTATCCTTGAATGATGATGGCCCATTGTGAAATGTGCTGTGTTCTATCCATTATCCATGGATGATGATGGCCCATTGTGACATGCACCATGTTCTCTCCATTATCCCTGGATGATGATGGCCCATTGTGACATGTGCAGTGTTCTATCCATTATCCCTGGATGATGATGGCCCATTGTGACATGTGCAGTGTTCTATCCATTATCCATGGATGATAATGGCCCATTGTGACATGCACCATGTTCAATCTATTATCCCTGGATGATGATGGCCCATTGTGACATGTGCAGTGTTCTATTCATTATCCATGGATGATGATGGCCCATTGTGACACGCACAGTGTTCTATCCCTTATCCCTGGATGATGATGGCCCATTGTGACATGCGCAGTGTTCTATCCATTATCCTTGGATGATGATGGCCCATTGTGACACGCACAGTGTTCTATCCATTATCCCTGGATGATGATGACCCAGTATGACATGCACCATGTTCTATCCCTTATCCTCCGATGATGATGGCCCATTGTGACATGTGCAGTGTTCTATCCATTATCCATGGATGATGATGGCCCATTGTGACACGCACAGTGTTCTATCCCTTATCCCTGGATGATGATGGCCCATTGTGACATGCGCAGTGTTCTATCCATTATCCTTGGATGATGATGGCCCATTGTGACACGCACAGTGTTCTATCCATTATCCCTGGATGATGATGACCCAGTATGACATGCACCATGTTCTATCCCTTATCCTTAGATGATGATGGCCCATTGTGACATGTGCAGTGTTCTATCCATTATCCATGGATGATGATGGCCCATTGTGACACGCACAGTGTTCTATCCCTTATCCCTGGATGATGATGGCCAATTGTGACATGCACCATGTTCTATCCATTATCCCTGGATGATGATCGCACATTGTGACATGCACCATGTTCTCTCCATTATCTCTGGATGTTGATGGCCATTTCTATCCATTATCCCTGGATGATGATGGCCCATTGTGACATGTGCAGTGTTCTATCCATTATCCCTGGATGATGATGGCCCATTGTGACATGTGCAGTGTTCTATTCATTATCCATGGATATTGATGGTCCATTGTGACACGCACAGTGTTTTATCCATTATCCCTGGATGATGATGGCCCATTGTGACATGCGCAGTGTTCTATCCATTATCCTTGGATGATGATGGCCCATTGTGACATGTGCTGTGTTCTATCCATTATCCATGGATGATGATGGCCCATTGTGACATGCACCATGCTCTATCCATTATCCCTGGATGATGATGGCCCATTATAACATGTGCAGTGTTCTATCCATTATCCATGGATGATGATGGCCCATTGTGACACGCACAGTGTTCTATCCCTTATCCCTGGGTGATGATGGCCCAATGTGACATGCGCAGTGTTCTATCCATTATCCCTGGATGATGATGGCCCATTGTGACATGCACCATGTTCTCTCCATTATCCCTGGATGATGATGGCCCATTGTGACATGTGCAGTGTTCTATCCATTATCCCTGGATGATGATGGCCCATTGTGACATGTGCAGTGTTCTATCCATTATCCATGGATGATGATGGCCCATTGTGACATGCACCATGTTCAATCTATTATCCCTGGATGATGATGGCCCATTGTGACATGTGCAGTGTTCTATCCATTATCCATGGATGATGATGGCCCATTGTGACACGCACAGTGTTCTATACCTTATCCCTGGATGATGATGGCACATTGTGACATGCGCCATGTTCTATCCATTATCCCTGGATGATGATGGCCCATTGTGACATGTGCAGTGTTCTATTCATTATCCATGGATGATGATGGCCCATTGTGACACGCACAGTGTTCTATCCCTTATCCCTGGATGATGATGGCCCATTGTGACATGCACCATGTTCTATCCATTATCCCTGGATGATGATGGCCCATTGTGACATGCGCAGTGTTCTATCCATTATCCTTGGATGATGATGGCCCATTGTGACACGCACAGTGTTCTATCCATTATCCCTGGATGATGATGACCCAGTATGACATGCACCATGTTCTATCCCTTATCCTCCGATGATGATGGCCCATTGTGACATGTGCAGTGTTCTATCCATTATCCATGGATGATGATGGCCCATTGTGACACGCACAGTGTTCTATCCCTTATCCCTGGATGATGATGGCCCATTGTGACATGTGCAGTGTTCTATCCATTATCCCTGGATGATGATGGCCCATTGTGACATGTGCAGTGTTCTATCCATTATCCATGGATGATGATGGCCCATTGTGACATGCACCATGTTCAATCTATTATCCCTGGATGATGATGGCCCATTGTGACATGTGCAGTGTTCTATCCATTATCCATGGATGATGATGGCCCATTGTGACACGCACAGTGTTCTATCCATTATCCATGGATGATGATGGCCCATTGTGACATGCACCATGTTCTATCCATTATCCCTGGATGATGATGGCCCATTGTAATATGCACCATGTTCTATCCATTATCCCTGGATGATGATGGCCCATTGTGACACGCACAGTGTTCTATCCCTTATCCCTGGATGATGATGGCCCATTGTGACATGCGCAGTGTTCTATCCATTATCCTTGGATGATGAAGGCCCATTGTGACACGCGCAGTGTTCTATCCATTATCCCTGGATGATGATGGCCCATTGTGACATGCGCAGTGTTCTATCCATTATCCTTGGATGATGAAGGCCCATTGTGACACGCACAGTGTTCTATCCATTATCCCTGGATGATGATGGCCCATTGTGACATGTGCAGTGTTCTATCCATTATCCATGGATGATGATGGCCCATTGTGACACGCACAGTGTTCTATCCCTTATCCCTAGATGATAATGGACCATTGTGACATGCGCAGTGTTCTATCCATTATCCTTGGATGATGATGGCCCATTGTGACATGTGCAGTGTTCTATTCATTATCCATGGATGATGATGGCCCATTGTGACACGCACAGTGTTCTATCCATTATCCCTGGATGATGATGGCCCATTGTGACATGTGCAGTGTTCTATCCATTATCCATGGATGATGATGGCCCATTGTGACACGCACAGTGTTCTATCCCTTATCCCTAGATGATAATGGACCATTGTGACATGCGCAGTGTTCTATCCATTATCCTTGGATGATGATGGCCCATTGTGACATGTGCAGTGTTCTATTCATTATCCATGGATGATGATGGCCCATTGTGACACGCACAGTGTTCTATCCCTTATCCCTGGATGATGATGGCCAATTGTGACATGCACCATTTTGTATCCATTATCTCTGGATGACGATGGCCCATTGTGACATGCACAATGTTCTCTCCATTATCCCTGGATGTTGATTGCCCATTCTATCCATTATCCCTGGATGATGATGGCCCATTGTGACATGTGCAGTGTTCTATACATTATCCCTGGATGATGATGGCCCATTGTGACATGTGCAGTGTTCTATTCATAATCCATGGATGATGATGGTCCATTGTGACACGCACAGTGTTTTATCCATGATCCTTGGATGATGATGGCCCATTGTGACATGCGCAGTGTTCTATCCATGATCCTTGGATGATGATGGCCCATTGTGACATGTGCAGTGTTCTATCCATTATCCATGGATGATGATGGCACATTGTGACATGTGCAGTGTTCTATCCATTATCCATGGATGATGATGGCCCATTGTGACACGCACAGCGTTCTATCGCTTAACCCTGGGTGATGATGGCCCATTGTGACATGCGCAGTGTTCTATCCATTATCCCTGGATGATGATGGCCCATTGTGACATGCACCATGTTCTCTCCATTATCCCTGGATGATGATGGCCCATTGTGACATGTGCAGTGTTCTATCCATTATCGCTGGATGATGATAGCCCATTGTGACATGCTGCAGTGTTCTATCCATTATCCCTGGATGATGATGGCCCATTGTGACATGTGCAGTGTTCTATTCATTATCCATGGATGATGATTGCCCATTGTGACACGCAAAGTGTTCTATCCCTTATCCCTGGGTGAGAATGGCCCATTGTGACATGATTAGTGTTCTATCCATTATCCCTGGATGATGATGGCCCATTGTGACATGCACCATGTTCTCTCCATTATCCCTGGATGATGATGGCCCATTGTGACATGTGCAGTGTTCTATCCATTATCCCTGGATGATGATGGCCCATTGTGACATGTGTAGTGTTCTATCCATTATCCATGGATGATGATGGCCCATTGTGACATGCACCATGTTCAATCTATTATCCCTGGATGATGAAGGCCCATTGTGACATGTGCAGTGTTCTATCCATTATCCATGGATGATGATGGCCCATTGTGACACGCACAGTGTTCTATCCCTTATCCCTGGACGATGATGGCCAATTGTGACATGCACCATGTTCTGTCCATTATCCCTGGATGATGATGGCCCATTGTGACATGCACCATGTTCTCTCCATTATCTCTGGATGTTGATGGCCCATTGTGACATGTGGAGTGTTCTATCTATTATCCCTGGATGATGATGGCCCATTGTGACATGCACCATGTTCTATCCATTATCCCTGGATGATGATGGCCCATTGTGTCACGCACCATGTTCTATCCATTATCCCTGGATGATGATGGCCCATTGTGACATGTGCAGTGTTCTATCCATTATCCCTGGATGATGATGGCCCATTGTGACATGTGCAGTGTTCTATCCATTATCCATGGATGATGATGGTCCATTGTGACACGCACAGTGTTTTATCCATTATCCCTGGATGATGATGGCCCATTGTGACATGCGCAGTGTTCTATCCATTATCCTTGAATGATGATGGCCCATTGTGATATGTGCAGTGTTCTATCCATTATCCATGGATGATGATGGCCCATTGTGACATGCACCATGCTCTATACATTATCCCTGGATGATGATGGCCCATTGTAACATGTGCAGTGTTCTATCCATTATCCATTGATGATGATGGCCCATTGTGACACGCACAGTGTTCTATCCATTATCCCTGGATGATGATGGCCCATTGTGACATGCACCAGTGTTCTATCCATTATCCCTGGATGATGATGGCCCATTGTGACATGTGCAGTGTTCTATCCATTATCCCTGGATGATGATGGCCCATTGTGACATGTGCAGTGTTCTATCCATTATCCCTGGATGATGATGGCCCATTGTGACATGTGCAGTGTTCTATCCATTATCCATTGATGATGATGGCCCTTTGTGACACGCACAGTGTTCTATCCATTATCCCTGGATGATGATGGCCCATTGTGACATGCACCATGTTCTCTCCATTATCCCTGGATGATGATGGCCCATTGTGACATGTGCAGTGTTATATCCATTATCCCTGGATGATTATGGCCAATTGTGACATGCACCATGTTCTATCCATTATCCCTGGATGATGATCGCACATTGTGACATGCACCATGTTCTCTCCATTATCTCTGGATGTTGATGGCCCATTCTATCCATTATACCTGGATGATGATGGCCCATTGTGACATGTGCAGTGTTCTATCCATTATCCCTGGATGATGATGGCCCATTGTGACATGTGCAGTTTTCTATCCATTATCCATGGATATTGATGGTCCATTGTGACACGCACAGTGTTTTATCCATTATCCCTGGATGATGATGGCCCATTGTGACATGCGCAGTGTTCTATCCATTATCCTTGGATGATGATGGCCCATTGTGACATGTGCTGTGTTCTATCCATTATCCATGGATGATGATGGCCCATTGTGACATGCACCATGCTCTATCCATTATCCCTGGATGATGATGGCCCATTATAACATGTGCAGTGTTCGATCCATTATCCATGGATGATGATGGCCCATTGTGACACGCACAGTGTTCTATCCCTTATCCCTGGGTGATGATGGCCCATTGTGACATGCGCAGTGTTCTATCCATTATCCCTGGATGATGATGGCCCATTGTGACATGCACCATGTTCTCTCAATTATCCCTGGATGATGATGGGCCATTGTGACATGTGCAGTGTTCTATCCATTATCCCTGGATGATGGTGGCCCATTGTGACATGTGCAGTGTTCTATCCATTATCCATGGATGATGATGGCCCATTGTGACATGCACCATGTTCAATCTATTATCCCTGGATGATGATGGCCCATTGTGACATGTGCAGTGTTCTATCCATTATCCATGGATGATGATGGCCCATTGTGACACGCACAGTGTTCTATCCCTTATCCCTGGATGATGATGGCACATTGTGACATGCGCCATGTTCTATCCATTATCCCTGGATGATGATGGCCCATTGTGACATGTGCAGTGTTCTATTCATTAGCCATGGATTATGATGGCCCATTGTGACACGCACAGTGTTCTATCCCTTATCCCTGGATGATGATGGCCCATTGTGACATGCGCAGTGTTCTATCCATTATCCTTGGATGATGATGGCCCATTGTGACACGCACAGTGTTTTATCCATTATCCCTGGATGATGATGGCCCATTGTAACATGTGCAGTGTTCTATCCATTATCCATGGATGATGATGGCCCATTGTGACACGCACAGTTTTCTATCCCTTATCCCTGGATGATGATGGCCCATTGTGACATGCGCAGTGTTCTATCCATTATCCTTGGATGATGATGGCCCATTGTGACATGTGCAGTGTTCTATCCATTATCCATGGATGATGATGGCCCATTGTGACACGCACAGTGTTCTATCCCTTATCCCTGGATGATGATGGCCAATTGTGACATGCACCATGTTCTATCCATTATCTCTGGATGATGATGGCCCATTGTGACATGCACCATGTTCTATCCATTATCCCTGGATGATGATGGCCCATTGTCACATGCATCATGTTCTCTCCATTATCCCTGGATGTTGATGGCCCATTCTATCCATTATCCCTGGATGATGATGGCCCATTGTGACATGTGCAGTGTTCTATCCATTATCCCTGGATGATGATGGCCCATTGTGACATGTGCAGTGTTCTATCCATTATCCTTGGATGATGATGGCCCATTGTGACATGTGCAGTGTTCTATCCCTTATCCATGGATGATGATGGTCAATTGTGACACGCACAGTGTTTTATCCATTATCTCTGGATGATGATGGCCCATTGTGACATGCGCAGTGTTCTATCCATTATCCTTGGATGATGATGGCCCATTGTGACATGTGCAGTGTTCTATCCATTATCCATGGATGATGATGGCCCATTGTGACATGCACCATGCTCTATCCATTATCCCTGGATGACGATGGCCCATTGTAACATGTGCAGTGTTCTATCCATTATACCTGGATGATGATGGCACATGGTGACATGCACCATGTTCTCTCCATTATCCCTGGATGATGATGGCCCATTGTGACATGTGCAGTGTTCTATCCATTATCCCTGGATGATGATAGCCCATTGTGACATGTGCAGTGTTCTATCCATTATCCATGGATGATGATGGCCCATTGTGACACGCACAGTGTTCTATCCATTATCCATGGATGATGATGGCCCATTGTGACATGTGCAGTGTTCTATCCATTATCCATGGATGATGATGGCCCATTGTGAAACGCACAGTGTTCTATCCCTTTTCCCTGGGTGATGATGGCCCATTGTGACATGCGTAGTGTTCTATCCATTATCCCTGGATGATGATGGCCCATGGTGACATGCACCATGTTCTCTCCATTATCCCTGGATGATGATGGCCCATTGTTACATGTGCAGTGTTCTATCCATTATCCCTGGATGATGATGGCCCATGGTGACATGCACCATGTTCTCTCCATTATCCCTGGATGATGATGGCCCATTGTGACATGTGTAGTGTTCTATCCATTATCAATGGATGATGATGGCCCATTATGACATGCACCATGTTCAAACTATTATCCCTGGATGATGATGGCCCATTGTGACATGTGCATTGTTCTATCCATTATACATGGATGACGATGGCCCATTGTGACACGCACAGTGTTCAATCCCTTATCCCTGGATGATGATGGCCTATTGTGACATGCACCATGTTCTATCCCTTATCCCTGGATGATGATGGCCCATTGTGACATGCACCATGTTATCTCCATTATCCCTGGATGTTGATGGCCCATTGTGACATGCGCAGTGTTCTATCCCTTATCCCTGGATGATGATGGCCAATTGTGACATGCACCTTGTTCTATCCATTATCCCTGGATGATGATGGCCCATTGTGACATGCACCATGTTCTCTCCATTATCCCTGGATGATGATGGCCCATTGTGACATGTGCAGTGTTCTATCCATTATCCCTCGATGTTGATGGCCCATTGTGACATGTGAGTGTTCTATCCAATATCCATGGATGATGATGGTCCATTGTGACACGCACAGTGTTTTATCCATTATCCCTGGATGATGATGGCCCATTGTGACATGTGCAGTGTTCTATCCTTTATCCCTGGATGATGATGGCCCATTGTGACATGCACCATGCTCTATCCATTATCCCTGGATGACGATGGCCCATTGTTACATGTGCAGTGTTCTATCCAATATCCATGGATGATGATGGTCCATTGTGACACGCACAGTGTTTTATCCATTATCCCTGGATGATGATGGCCCATTGTGACATGTGCAGTGTTCTATCCTTTATCCCTGGATGATGATGGCCCATTGTGACATGCACCATGTTCTATCCATTATCCCTGGATGATGATGGCCCATTGTGACATGTGCAGTGTTCTATCCATTATCCCTGGATGATGATGGCCCATTGTGACATGTGCAGTGTTCTATCCATTATCCATGGATGATGATGGTCCATTGTGACACGCACAGTGTTTTATCCAATTATCCCTGGATGATGATGGCCCATTGTGACATGCGCAGTGTTCTATCCATTATCCTTGAATGATGATGGCCCATTGTGATATGTGCAGTGTTCTATCCATTATCCATGGATGATGATGGCCCATTGTGACATGCACCATGCTCTATACATTATCCCTGGATGATGATGGCCCATTGTAACATGTGCAGTGTTCTATCCATTATCCATTGATGATGATGGCCCTTTGTGACACGCACAGTGTTCTATCCATTATCCCTGGATGATGATGGCCCATTGTGACATGCACCATGTTCTCTCCATTATCCCTGGATGATGATGGCCCATTGTGACATGTGCAGTGTTATATCCATTATCCCTGGATGATTATGGCCAATTGTGACATGCACCATGTTCTATCCATTATCCCTGGATGATGATCGCACATTGTGACATGCACCATGTTCTCTCCATTATCTCTGGATGTTGATGGCCCATTCTATCCATTATACCTGGATGATGATGGCCCATTGTGACATGTGCAGTGTTCTATCCATTATCCCTGGATGATGATGGCCCATTGTGACATGTGCAGTTTTCTATCCATTATCCATGGATATTGATGGTCCATTGTGACACGCACAGTGTTTTATCCATTATCCCTGGATGATGATGGCCCATTGTGACATGCGCAGTGTTCTATCCATTATCCTTGGATGATGATGGCCCATTGTGACATGTGCTGTGTTCTATCCATTATCCATGGATGATGATGGCCCATTGTGACATGCACCATGCTCTATCCATTATCCCTGGATGATGATGGCCCATTATAACATGTGCAGTGTTCGATCCATTATCCATGGATGATGATGGCCCATTGTGACACGCACAGTGTTCTATCCCTTATCCCTGGGTGATGATGGCCCATTGTGACATGCGCAGTGTTCTATCCATTATCCCTGGATGATGATGGCCCATTGTGACATGCACCATGTTCTCTCCATTATCCCTGGATGATGATGGGCCATTGTGACATGTGCAGTGTTCTATCCATTATCCCTGGATGATGGTGGCCCATTGTGACATGTGCAGTGTTCTATCCATTATCCATGGATGATGATGGCCCATTGTGACATGCACCATGTTCAATCTATTATCCCTGGATGATGATGGCCCATTGTGACATGTGCAGTGTTCTATCCATTATCCATGGATGATGATGGCCCATTGTGACACGCACAGTGTTCTATCCCTTATCCCTGGATGATGATGGCACATTGTGACATGCGCCATGTTCTATCCATTATCCCTGGATGATGATGGCCCATTGTGACATGTGCAGTGTTCTATTCATTAGCCATGGATTATGATGGCCCATTGTGACACGCACAGTGTTCTATCCCTTATCCCTGGATGATGATGGCCCATTGTGACATGCGCAGTGTTCTATCCATTATCCTTGGATGATGATGGCCCATTGTGACACGCACAGTGTTTTATCCATTATCCCTGGATGATGATGGCCCATTGTAACATGTGCAGTGTTCTATCCATTATCCATGGATGATGATGGCCCATTGTGACACGCACAGTTTTCTATCCCTTATCCCTGGATGATGATGGCCCATTGTGACATGCGCAGTGTTCTATCCATTATCCTTGGATGATGATGGCCCATTGTGACATGTGCAGTGTTCTATCCATTATCCATGGATGATGATGGCCCATTGTGACACGCACAGTGTTCTATCCCTTATCCCTGGATGATGATGGCCAATTGTGACATGCACCATGTTCTATCCATTATCTCTGGATGATGATGGCCCATTGTGACATGCACCATGTTCTATCCATTATCCCTGGATGATGATGGCCCATTGTCACATGCATCATGTTCTCTCCATTATCCCTGGATGTTGATGGCCCATTCTATCCATTATCCCTGGATGATGATGGCCCATTGTGACATGTGCAGTGTTCTATCCATTATCCCTGGATGATGATGGCCCATTGTGACATGTGCAGTGTTCTATCCATTATCCTTGGATGATGATGGCCCATTGTGACATGTGCAGTGTTCTATCCCTTATCCATGGATGATGATGGTCAATTGTGACACGCACAGTGTTTTATCCATTATCTCTGGATGATGATGGCCCATTGTGACATGCGCAGTGTTCTATCCATTATCCTTGGATGATGATGGCCCATTGTGACATGTGCAGTGTTCTATCCATTATCCATGGATGATGATGGCCCATTGTGACATGCACCATGCTCTATCCATTATCCCTGGATGACGATGGCCCATTGTAACATGTGCAGTGTTCTATCCCTTATCCCTGGGTGATGATGGCCCATTGTGACATGCGCAGTGTTCTATCCATTATCCCTGGATGATGATGGCCCATGGTGACATGCACCATGTTCTCTCCATTATCCCTGGATGATGATGGCCCATTGTGACATGTGCAGTGTTCTATCCATTATCCCTGGATGATGATAGCCCATTGTGACATGTGCAGTGTTCTATCCATTATCCATGGATGATGATGGCCCATTGTGACACGCACAGTGTTCTATCCATTATCCATGGATGATGATGGCCCATTGTGACATGTGCAGTGTTCTATCCATTATCCCTGGATGATGATGGCCCATTGTGACATGCACCAGTGTTCTATCCATTATCCCTGGATGATGATGGCCCATTGTGACATGTGCAGTGTTCTATCCATTATCCCTGGATGATGATGGCCCATTGTGACATGTGCAGTGTTCTATCCATTATCCATTGATGATGATGGCCCTTTGTGACACGCACAGTGTTCTATCCATTATCCCTGGATGATGATGGCCCATTGTGACATGCACCATGTTCTCTCCATTATCCCTGGATGATGATGGCCCATTGTGACATGTGCAGTGTTATATCCATTATCCCTGGATGATTATGGCCAATTGTGACATGCACCATGTTCTATCCATTATCCCTGGATGATGATCGCACATTGTGACATGCACCATGTTCTCTCCATTATCTCTGGATGTTGATGGCCCATTCTATCCATTATACCTGGATGATGATGGCCCATTGTGACATGTGCAGTGTTCTATCCATTATCCCTGGATGATGATGGCCCATTGTGACATGTGCAGTTTTCTATCCATTATCCATGGATATTGATGGTCCATTGTGACACGCACAGTGTTTTATCCATTATCCCTGGATGATGATGGCCCATTGTGACATGCGCAGTGTTCTATCCATTATCCTTGGATGATGATGGCCCATTGTGACATGTGCTGTGTTCTATCCATTATCCATGGATGATGATGGCCCATTGTGACATGCACCATGCTCTATCCATTATCCCTGGATGATGATGGCCCATTATAACATGTGCAGTGTTCGATCCATTATCCATGGATGATGATGGCCCATTGTGACACGCACAGTGTTCTATCCCTTATCCCTGGGTGATGATGGCCCATTGTGACATGCGCAGTGTTCTATCCATTATCCCTGGATGATGATGGCCCATTGTGACATGCACCATGTTCTCTCCATTATCCCTGGATGATGATGGGCCATTGTGACATGTGCAGTGTTCTATCCATTATCCCTGGATGATGGTGGCCCATTGTGACATGTGCAGTGTTCTATCCATTATCCATGGATGATGATGGCCCATTGTGACATGCACCATGTTCAATCTATTATCCCTGGATGATGATGGCCCATTGTGACATGTGCAGTGTTCTATCCATTATCCATGGATGATGATGGCCCATTGTGACACGCACAGTGTTCTATCCCTTATCCCTGGATGATGATGGCACATTGTGACATGCGCCATGTTCTATCCATTATCCCTGGATGATGATGGCCCATTGTGACATGTGCAGTGTTCTATTCATTAGCCATGGATTATGATGGCCCATTGTGACACGCACAGTGTTCTATCCCTTATCCCTGGATGATGATGGCCCATTGTGACATGCGCAGTGTTCTATCCATTATCCTTGGATGATGATGGCCCATTGTGACACGCACAGTGTTTTATCCATTATCCCTGGATGATGATGGCCCATTGTAACATGTGCAGTGTTCTATCCATTATCCATGGATGATGATGGCCCATTGTGACACGCACAGTTTTCTATCCCTTATCCCTGGATGATGATGGCCCATTGTGACATGCGCAGTGTTCTATCCATTATCCTTGGATGATGATGGCCCATTGTGACATGTGCAGTGTTCTATCCATTATCCATGGATGATGATGGCCCATTGTGACACGCACAGTGTTCTATCCCTTATCCCTGGATGATGATGGCCAATTGTGACATGCACCATGTTCTATCCATTATCTCTGGATGATGATGGCCCATTGTGACATGCACCATGTTCTATCCATTATCCCTGGATGATGATGGCCCATTGTCACATGCATCATGTTCTCTCCATTATCCCTGGATGTTGATGGCCCATTCTATCCATTATCCCTGGATGATGATGGCCCATTGTGACATGTGCAGTGTTCTATCCATTATCCCTGGATGATGATGGCCCATTGTGACATGTGCAGTGTTCTATCCATTATCCTTGGATGATGATGGCCCATTGTGACATGTGCAGTGTTCTATCCCTTATCCATGGATGATGATGGTCAATTGTGACACGCACAGTGTTTTATCCATTATCTCTGGATGATGATGGCCCATTGTGACATGCGCAGTGTTCTATCCATTATCCTTGGATGATGATGGCCCATTGTGACATGTGCAGTGTTCTATCCATTATCCATGGATGATGATGGCCCATTGTGACATGCACCATGCTCTATCCATTATCCCTGGATGACGATGGCCCATTGTAACATGTGCAGTGTTCTATCCCTTATCCCTGGGTGATGATGGCCCATTGTGACATGCGCAGTGTTCTATCCATTATACCTGGATGATGATGGCACATGGTGACATGCACCATGTTCTCTCCATTATCCCTGGATGATGATGGCCCATTGTGACATGTGCAGTGTTCTATCCATTATCCCTGGATGATGATAGCCCATTGTGACATGTGCAGTGTTCTATCCATTATCCATGGATGATGATGGCCCATTGTGACACGCACAGTGTTCTATCCATTATCCATGGATGATGATGGCCCATTGTGACATGTGCAGTGTTCTATCCATTATCCATGGATGATGATGGCCCATTGTGAAACGCACAGTGTTCTATCCCTTTTCCCTGGGTGATGATGGCCCATTGTGACATGCGTAGTGTTCTATCCATTATCCCTGGATGATGATGGCCCATGGTGACATGCACCATGTTCTCTCCATTATCCCTGGATGATGATGGCCCATTGTTACATGTGCAGTGTTCTATCCATTATCCCTGGATGATGATGGCCCATGGTGACATGCACCATGTTCTCTCCATTATCCCTGGATGATGATGGCCCATTGTGACATGTGTAGTGTTCTATCCATTATCAATGGATGATGATGGCCCATTATGACATGCACCATGTTCAAACTATTATCCCTGGATGATGATGGCCCATTGTGACATGTGCATTGTTCTATCCATTATACATGGATGACGATGGCCCATTGTGACACGCACAGTGTTCAATCCCTTATCCCTGGATGATGATGGCCTATTGTGACATGCACCATGTTCTATCCCTTATCCCTGGATGATGATGGCCCATTGTGACATGCACCATGTTATCTCCATTATCCCTGGATGTTGATGGCCCATTGTGACATGCGCAGTGTTCTATCCCTTATCCCTGGATGATGATGGCCAATTGTGACATGCACCTTGTTCTATCCATTATCCCTGGATGATGATGGCCCATTGTGACATGCACCATGTTCTCTCCATTATCCCTGGATGATGATGGCCCATTGTGACATGTGCAGTGTTCTATCCATTATCCCTCGATGTTGATGGCCCATTGTGACATGTGAGTGTTCTATCCAATATCCATGGATGATGATGGTCCATTGTGACACGCACAGTGTTTTATCCATTATCCCTGGATGATGATGGCCCATTGTGACATGTGCAGTGTTCTATCCTTTATCCCTGGATGATGATGGCCCATTGTGACATGCACCATGCTCTATCCATTATCCCTGGATGACGATGGCCCATTGTTACATGTGCAGTGTTCTATCCAATATCCATGGATGATGATGGTCCATTGTGACACGCACAGTGTTTTATCCATTATCCCTGGATGATGATGGCCCATTGTGACATGTGCAGTGTTCTATCCTTTATCCCTGGATGATGATGGCCCATTGTGACATGCACCATGTTCTATCCATTATCCCTGGATGATGATGGCCCATTGTGACATGTGCAGTGTTCTATCCATTATCCCTGGATGATGATGGCCCATTGTGACATGTGCAGTGTTCTATCCATTATCCATGGATGATGATGGTCCATTGTGACACGCACAGTGTTTTATCCATTATCCCTGGATGATGATGGCCCATTGTGACATGTGCAGTGTTCTATCCATTATCCATGGATGATGATGGTCCATTGTGACACGCACAGTGTTTTATCCAATTTCCCTGGATGATGATGGCCCATTGTGACATGCGCAGTGTTCTATCCATTATCCTTGAATGATGATGGCCCATTGTGATATGTGCAGTGTTCTATCCATTATCCATGGATGATGATGGCCCATTGTGACATGCACCATGCTCTATACATTATCCCTGGATGATGATGGCCCATTGTAACATGTGCAGTGTTCTATCCATTATCCATTGATGATGATGGCCCTTTGTGACACGCACAGTGTTCTATCCATTATCCCTGGATGATGATGGCCCATTGTGACATGCACCATGTTCTCTACATTATCTCTGGATGTTGATGGCCCATTGTGACATGTGCAGTGTTATATCCATTATCCCTGGATGATTATGGCCAATTGTGACATGCACCATGTTCTATCCATTATCCCTGGATGATGATCGCACATTGTGACATGCACCATGTTCTCTCCATTATCTCTGGATGTTGATGGCCCATTCTATCCATTATACCTGGATGATGATGGCCCATTGTGACATGTGCAGTGTTCTATCCATTATCCCTGGATGATGATGGCCCATTGTGACATGTGCAGTTTTCTATCCATTATCCATGGATATTGATGGTCCATTGTGACACGCACAGTGTTTTATCCATTATCCCTGGATGATGATGGCCCATTGTGACATGCGCAGTGTTCTATCCATTATCCTTGGATGATGATGGCCCATTGTGACATGTGCTGTGTTCTATCCATTATCCATGGATGATGATGGCCCATTGTGACATGCACCATGCTCTATCCATTATCCCTGGATGATGATGGCCCATTATAACATGTGCAGTGTTCGATCCATTATCCATGGATGATGATGGCCCATTGTGACACGCACAGTGTTCTATCCCTTATCCCTGGGTGATGATGGCCCATTGTGACATGCGCAGTGTTCTATCCATTATCCCTGGATGATGATGGCCCATTGTGACATGCACCATGTTCTCTCCATTATCCCTGGATGATGATGGGCCATTGTGACATGTGCAGTGTTCTATCCATTATCCCTGGATGATGGTGGCCCATTGTGACATGTGCAGTGTTCTATCCATTATCCATGGATGATGATGGCCCATTGTGACATGCACCATGTTCAATCTATTATCCCTGGATGATGATGGCCCATTGTGACATGTGCAGTGTTCTATCCATTATCCATGGATGATGATGGCCCATTGTGACACGCACAGTGTTCTATCCCTTATCCCTGGATGATGATGGCACATTGTGACATGCGCCATGTTCTATCCATTATCCCTGGATGATGATGGCCCATTGTGACATGTGCAGTGTTCTATTCATTAGCCATGGATTATGATGGCCCATTGTGACACGCACAGTGTTCTATCCCTTATCCCTGGATGATGATGGCCCATTGTGACATGCGCAGTGTTCTATCCATTATCCTTGGATGATGATGGCCCATTGTGACACGCACAGTGTTTTATCCATTATCCCTGGATGATGATGGCCCATTGTAACATGTGCAGTGTTCTATCCATTATCCATGGATGATGATGGCCCATTGTGACACGCACAGTTTTCTATCCCTTATCCCTGGATGATGATGGCCCATTGTGACATGCGCAGTGTTCTATCCATTATCCTTGGATGATGATGGCCCATTGTGACATGTGCAGTGTTCTATCCATTATCCATGGATGATGATGGCCCATTGTGACACGCACAGTGTTCTATCCCTTATCCCTGGATGATGATGGCCAATTGTGACATGCACCATGTTCTATCCATTATCTCTGGATGATGATGGCCCATTGTGACATGCACCATGTTCTATCCATTATCCCTGGATGATGATGGCCCATTGTGACATGCACCATGCTTCTATCCATTATCCCTGGATGACGATGGCCCATTGTGACATGTGCAGTGTTCTATCCATTATCCATGGATGATGATGGTCCATTGTGACACGCACAGTGTTCTATCCATTATCCCTGGATGATGATGGCCCATTGTGACATGTGCAGTGTTCTATCCCTTATCCCTGGATGATGATGGCCCATTGTGACATGCACCAGTGTTCTATCCATTATCCCTGGATGATGATGGCCCATTGTGACATGTGCAGTGTTCTATCCATTATCCCTGGATGATGATGGCCCATTGTGACATGTGCAGTGTTCTATCCATTATCCATGGATGATGATGGCCCATTGTGACACGCACAGTGTTCTATCCATTATCCCTGGATGATGATGGCCCATTGTGACATGTGCAGTGTTCTATCCATTATCCATGGATGATGATGGTCCATTGTGACACGCACAGTGTTCTATCCAATTATCCCTGGATGATGATGGCCCATTGTGACATGCGCAGTGTTCTATCCATTATC
>JAKVIS010002407.1:0-23057 GCA_033119425.1 Bufotes viridis | reverse complement strand
ATTTATGATTTGCAGGACACTATGAAACTTGGCCAGCCAGAGTTGAAACCACTGATTTATGGTATTGCTATTTTGGCAATTGAATTTCACCCCAGAACAAAATATATGCTTTGGCGGACACTATTATAGTTTGCAAGCCAGTGCTGGGACACCAGATTTAGGGGATTGCTATTTTGGCAATTGAATTTCACGCCAGAACAAAATATACCCTGTTACGGATAGATTTAAATTAGGTCTGCAACAGCTGGAACACCAGATTCAGGGTATTGCTATTTTGGCAATTGAATTTCACCAAACAACAATATATATCCTTTGCAGGACATTATGAAACTTGGACAGCCACAGCTGAAACCACTGATTTATGGTATTGCTATTTTGGCAATTTAATTTCACCAAAGAACAAAATATCTCCTTTGCAGGACACTATGAATCTTGGCCAGCCACAGCTGAAACCACTGATTTATGGTATTGCTATTTTGGCAATTGAATTTCACCCCAGAACAAAATATATGTTTTGGCGGACACTATTATAGTTTGCCAGACAGAGCTGAAACCACTGATTTATGGTATTGCTATTTTGGCAATTGAATTTCACCTCAGAACAAAATATATGTTTTGGCGGACACTATTATAGTTTGCCAGCCAGGGCTGGGACACCAGATTTAGGGGATTGCTATTTTGGCAATAGAATTTCGCCCCAGAACAAAATATATTCTTTGCAGGACACTATGAAACTTGGACAGCCACAGCTGAAACCACTGAGTTATGGTATTGCTATTCTGGCAATTGAATTTCACCCCAGAACAAAATATATGTTTTGGTGGACACTATTATAGTTTGCCAGCCAGAGCTGAAACCACTGATTTATGGTATTGCTATTTTGGCAATTGAATTTCACCCCAGAACAAAATATATGCTTTGGCGGACACTATTATAGTTTGCCAGCCAGTGCTGGGATAACAGATTTAGGGGATTCCTATTTTGGAAATTGAATTTCACCCCAGAACAAAATATACCCTGTTACGACAGATTTAAATTAGTTCTGCAACAGCTGGAACACCAGATTCAGGGTATTGCTATTTTGTCAATTTAATTTCACCAATGAACAAAATATATCCTTTGCAGGACACTATGAAACTTTGCCAGCCACAGCTGAAACCTCTGATTTATGTTATTGCTATTTTGGCAATTGAATTTCACCCCAGAACAAAATATATGTTTTGGCGGACACTATTATAGTTTGCCAGCCAGAGCTGAAACCACTGATTTATGGTAATGCTATTTAGGCAATTGAATTTCACCTCAGAACAAAATATGTGTTTTGGCGGACACTATTATAGTTTGCCAGCAAGGGCTGGGACACCAGATTTAGGGGATTGCTATTTTGGCAATTGAATTTCACCCCAGAACAAAATATATCCTTTGCAGGACACTATGAAACTTGGCCAGCCACAGCTGAAACCACTGATTTATGGTATTGCTATTTTGGCAATTGAATTTCACCCCAGAACAAAATATATGTTTTGGCGGACACTATTATAGTTTGCCAGCCAGAGCTGAAACCACTGATTTATGGTATTGCTATTTTGGCAATTGAATTTCACCTCAGAACAAAATATATGTTTTGGCGGACACTATTATAGTTTGCCAGCAAGGGCTGGGACACCAGATTTAGGGGCTTGCAATTTTGGCAATTGAATTTCGCCCCAGAACAAAATATATCCTTTGCAGGACACTATGAAACTTGGCCAGCCACAGCTGAAACCACTGATTTATGGTATTGCTATTTTGGCAATTGAATTTCACCCCAGAACAAAATATATGTTTTGGCGGACACTATTATAGTTTGCCAGCCAGAGCTGAAACCACTGATTTATGGTATTGCTATTTTGGCAATTGAATTTCACCCCAGAACAAAATATATGCTTTGCAGGACACTATGAAACTTGGCCAGCCACAGAGCTGAAACCAATGATTTATAGTATTGCTATTTTGGCAACTGAATTTCACCCCAGAACAAAATATATGTTTTGGTGGACACTATTATAGTTTGCCAGCCAGTGCTGGGACACCAGATTCAGGGGATTGCTATTTTGGCAATTGAATTTCACGCCAGAACAAAATATACCCTGTTACGGACAGATTTAAATTAGGTCTGCAACAGCTGGAACACCAGATTCAGGGTATTGCTATTTTGGCAATTGAATTTCACCCCAGAACAAAATTTATGATATGCAAGACACTATGAAACTTGGCCAGCCAGAGCTGAAACCACTGAATTATGGTATTTTTATTTTGGCAATTGAATTTCACCCCAGAACAAAATATATGCTTTGGCGGACACTATTATAGTTTGCAAGCCAGTGCTGGGACACCAGATTTAGGGGATTGCTATTTTGGCAATTGAATTTCACGCCAGAACAAAATATACCCTGTTACGGATAGATTTAAATTAGGTCTGCAACAGCTGGAACACCAGATTCAGGGTATTGCTATTTTGGCAATTGAATTTCACCAAACAACAATATATACCCTTTGCATGACACTATGAAACTTGGACAGCCACAGCTGAAACCACTGATTTATGGTATTGCTATTTTGGCAACTGAATTTCACCCCAGAACAAAATATATGTTTTGGCGGACACTATTATAGTTTGCCAGCCAGTGCTGAGACACCAGATTCAGGGATTGCTATTTTGGCAATTGAATTTCACGCCAGAACAAAATATACCCTGTTACGGACAGATTTAAATTAGGTCTGCAACAGCTGGAACACCAGATTCAGGGTATTGCTATTTTGGCAATTGGATTTCACCCCAGAACAAAATTTATGATTTGCAGGACACTATGAAACTTGGTCAGCCAGAGCTGAAACCACTGATTTATGTTATTGCTATTTTGGCAATTGAATTTCACCCCAGAACAAAATATATGCTTTGGCGGACACTATTATAGTTTGCCAGCCAGTGCTGGGATACCAGATTTAGGGGATTGCTATTTTGGCAATTGAATTTCACCCCAGAAAAAAATATATCCTTTGCAGGACACTATGAAACTTGGCCAGCCACAGCTGAAACCACTGATTTATGGTATTGCTATTTTGGAAATTGAATTTCACCCCAGAACAAAATATATGTTTTGGTGGACACTATTATAGTTTGCCAGCCAGAGCTAAAACCACTGATTTATAGTATTGCTATTTTGGCAAATGAATTTCACCCCAAAACAAAATATATCCTTTGCAGGACACTATGAAACTTGGCCAACCACAGAGCTGAAACCACTGATTTATGGTATTGCTATTTTGGAAATTGAATTTCACCCCAGAACAAAATATATGTTTTGGCGGACACTATTATAGTTTGCCAGCCAGGGCTGGGACACCAGATTCAGGGGATTGCTATTTTGGCAATTGAATTTCACGCCAGAACAAAATATACCCTGTTACGGATAGATTTAAATTAGGTCTGCAACAGCTGGAACACAAGATTCAGGGTATTGCTATTTTGGCAATTGAATTTCACCAAACAACAATATATATCCTTTGCAGGACACTATGAAACTTGGACAGCCACAGCTGAAACCACTGATTTATGGTATTGCTATTTTGGCAACTGAATTTCACCCCAGAACAAAATATATGTTTTGGCGGACACTATTATAGTTTGCCAGCCAGTGCTGATACACCAGATTCAGGGGATTGCTATTTTGGCAATTGAATTTCACGCCAGAACAAAATATACCCTGTTACGGACAGATTTAAATTAGGTCTGCAACAGCTGGAACACCAGATTAAGGGTATTGCTATTTTGGCAATTGAATTTCACCCCAGAACAAAATTTATGATTTGCAGGACACTATGAAACTTGGCCAGCCAGAGCTGAAACCACTGATTTATGGTATTGCTATTTTGGCAATTGAATTTCACCCCAGAACAAAATATATGCTTTGGCGGACACTATTATAGTTTGCAAGCCAGTGCTGGGACACCAGATTTAGGGGATTGCTATTTTGGCAATTGAATTTCACGCCAGAACAAAATATACCCTGTTACGGATAGATTTAAATTAGGTCTGCAACAGCTGGAACACCAGATTCAGGGTATTGCTATTTTGGCAATTGAATTTCACCAAACAACAATATATATCCTTTGCAGGAAACTATGAAACTTGGACAGCCACAGCAGAAACCACTGATTTATGGTATTGCTATTTTGGCAATTGAATTTCACCCCAGAACAAAATATATGTTTTGGCGGACACTATTATAGTTTGCCAGCCAGAGCTGAAAACACTGAATTATGATATTGCTATTTTGGCAATTGAATTTCACACCAGAACAAAATATATGCTTTGCAGGACACTATGAAACTTGGCCAGCCACAGAGCTGAAACCACTGATTTATGGTATTGCTATTTTGGCAACTGAATTTCACCCCAGAACAAAATATATGTTTTGGCGGACACTATTATAGTTTGCCAGCCAGTGCTGGGACACCAGATTCAGGGATTGCTATTTTGGCAATTGAATTTCACGCCAGAACAAAATATACCCTGTTACGGACAGATTTAAATTAGGTCTGCAACAGCTGGAACACCAGATTCAGGGTATTGCTATTTTGGCAATTGGATTTCACCCCAGAACAAAATTTATGATTTGCAGGACACTATGAAACTTGGTCAGCCAGAGCTGAAACCACTGATTTATGTTATTGCTATTTTGGCAATTGAATTTCACCCCAGAACAAAATATATGCTTTGGCGGACACTATTATAGTTTGCAAGCCAGTGCTGGGACACCAGATTTAGGGATTGCTATTTTGGCAATTGAATTTCACGCCAGAACAAAATATACCCTGTTACGGATAGATTTAAATTAGGTCTGCAACAGCTGGAACACCAGATTCAGGGTATTGCTATGTTGGCGATTGAATTTCACCAAACAACAATATATATCCTTTGCAGGACACTATGAAACTTGGACAGCCATAGCTGAAACCACTGATTTATGGTATTGATATTTTGGCAAATGAATTTCACCCCAGAACAAAATATATGCTTTGGCGGACACTATTATAGTTTGCCAGCCAGTGCTGGGATACCAGATTTAGGGGATTGCTATTTTGGCAATTGAATTTCACCCCAGAAAAAATATATCCTTTGCAGGACACTATGAAACTTGGCCAGCCACAGCTGAAACCACTGATTTATGGTATTGCTATTTTGGAAATTGAATTTCACCCCAGAACAAAATATATGTTTTGGTGGACACTATTATAGTTTGCCAGCCAGAGCTAAAACCACTGATTTATAGTATTGCTATTTTGGCAAATGAATTTCACCCCAAAACAAAATATATCCTTTGCAGGACACTATGAAACTTGGCCAACCACAGAGCTGAAACCACTGATTTATGGTATTGCTATTTTGGAAATTGAATTTCACCCCAGAACAAAATATATGTTTTGGCGGACACTATTATAGTTTGCCAGCCAGTGCTGGGACACCAGATTTAGGAGATTGCTATTTCGGCAGTTGAATTTCACCCCAGAACAAAATATATGTTTTGGCGGACACTATTATAGTTTGCCAGCCAGAGCTGAAACCACTGATTTATGGTATTGCTATTTTGGCAATTGAATTTCACCCCAGAACAAAATAAATGCTTTGGTGGACACTATTATAGTTTGCCAGCCAGTGCTGGGACACCAGATTTAGGGATTGCTATTTTGGCAATTGAATTTCACCCCAGAACAAAATATATCCTTTGCAGGACACTGTGAAACTTGGCCAGCCACAGCTGAAACCACTGATTTATGGTATTGCTATTTTGGCAATTGAATTTCACCCCAGAACAAAATATATGCTTTGGCGGACACTATTATAGTTTGCAAGCCAGTGCTGGGACACCAGATTTAGGGGATTGCTATTTTGGCAATTGAATTTCACGCCAGAACAAAATATACCCTGTTACGGATAGATTTAAATTAGGTCTGCAACAGCTGGAACACCAGATTCAGGGTATTGCTATTTTGGCAATTGAATTTCACCAAACAACAATATATATCCTTTGCAGGAAACTATGAAACTTGGACAGCCACAGCAGAAACCACTGATTTATGGTATTGCTATTTTGGCAATTGAATTTCACCCCAGAACAAAATATATGTTTTGGCGGACACTATTATAGTTTGCCAGCCAGAGCTGAAACCACTGAATTATGATATTGCTATTTTGGCAATTGAATTTCACCCCAGAACAAAATATATGCTTTGCAGGACACTATGAAACTTGGCCAGCCACAGAGCTGAAACCACTGATTTATGGTATTGCTATTTTGGCAACTGAATTTCACCCCAGAACAAAATATATGTTTTGGCGGACACTATTATAGTTTGCCAGCCAGTGCTGGGACACCAGATTCAGGGGATTGCTATTTTGGCAATTGAATTTCACGCCAGAACAAAATATACCCTGTTACGGACAGATATAAATTAGGTCTGCAACAGCTGGAACACCAGATTCAGGGTATTGCTATTTTGGCAATTGGATTTCACCCCAGAACAAAATTTATGATTTGCAGGACACTATGAAACTTGGTCAGCCAGAGCTGAAACCACTGATTTATGTTATTGCTATTTTGGCAATTGAATTTCACCCCAGAACAAAATATATGCTTTGGCGGACACTATTATAGTTTGCCAGCCAGTGCTGGGATACCAGATTTAGGGGATTGCTATTTTGGCAATTGAATTTCACCCCAGAAAAAAATATATCCTTTGCAGGACACTATGAAACTTGGCCAGCCACAGCTGAAACCACTGATTTATGGTATTGCTATTTTGGAAATTGAATTTCACGCCAGAACAAAATATACCCTGTTACGGATAGATTTAAATTAGGTCTGCAACAGCTGGAACACCAGATTCAGGGTATTGCTATGTTGGCGATTGAATTTCACCAAACAACAATATATATCCTTTGCAGGACACTATGAAACTTGGACAGCCATAGCTGAAACCACTGATTTATGGTATTGATATTTTGGCAAATGAATTTCACCCCAGAACAAAATATATGCTTTGGCGGACACTATTATAGTTTGCCAGCCAGTGCTGGGATACCAGATTTAGGGGATTGCTATTTTGGCAATTGAATTTCACCCCAGAAAAAAATATATCCTTTGCAGGACACTATGAAACTTGGCCAGCCACAGCTGAAACCACTGATTTATGGTATTGCTATTTTGGCAATTGAATTTCACGCCAGAACAAAATATACCCTGTTACGGATAGATTTAAATTAGGTCTGCAACAGCTGGAACACCAGATTCAGGGTATTGCTATGTTGGCGATTGAATTTCACCAAACAACAATATATATCCTTTGCAGGACACTATGAAACTTGGACAGCCATAGCTGAAACCACTGATTTATGGTATTGATATTTTGGCAAATGAATTTCACCCCAGAACAAAATATATGCTTTGGCGGACACTATTATAGTTTGCCAGCCAGTGCTGGGATACCAGATTTAGGGGATTGCTATTTTGGCAATTGAATTTCACCCCAGAAAAAAATATATCCTTTGCAGGACACTATGAAACTTGGCCAGCCACAGCTGAAACCACTGATTTATGGTATTGCTATTTTGGAAATTGAATTTCACCACAGAACAAAATATATGTTTTGGTGGACACTATTATAGTTTGCCAGCCAGAGCTAAAACCACTGATTTATAGTATTGCTATTTTGGCAAATGAATTTCACCCCAAAACAAAATATATCCTTTGCAGGACACTATGAAACTTGGCCAACCACAGAGCTGAAACCACTGATTTATGGTATTGCTATTTTGGAAATTGAATTTCACCCCAGAACAAAATATATGTTTTGGCGGACACTATTATAGTTTGCCAGCCAGTGCTGGGACACCAGATTTAGGAGATTGCTATTTCGGCAGTTGAATTTCACCCCAGAACAAAATATATGTTTTGGCGGACACTATTATAGTTTGCCAGCCAGAGCTGAAACCACTGATTTATGGTATTGCTATTTTGGCAATTGAATTTCACCCCAGAACAAAATAAATGCTTTGGTGGACACTATTATAGTTTGCCAGCCAGTGCTGGGACACCAGATTTAGGGGATTGCTATTTTGGCAATTGAATTTCACCCCAGAACAAAATATATCCTTTGCAGGACACTGTGAAACTTGGCCAGCCACAGCTGAAACCACTGATTTATGGTATTGCTATTTTGGCAATTGAATTTCACCCCAGAACAAAATATATGCTTTGGCGGACACTATTATAGTTTGCAAGCCAGTGCTGGGACACCAGATTTAGGGGATTGCTATTTTGGCAATTGAATTTCACGCCAGAACAAAATATACCCTGTTACGGATAGATTTAAATTAGGTCTGCAACAGCTGGAACACCAGATTCAGGGTATTGCTATGTTGGCGATTGAATTTCACCAAACAACAATATATATCCTTTGCAGGACACTATGAAACTTGGACAGCCATAGCTGAAACCACTGATTTATGGTATTGATATTTTGGCAAATGAATTTCACCCCAGAACAAAATATATGCTTTGGCGGACACTATTATAGTTTGCCAGCCAGTGCTGGGATACCAGATTTAGGGGATTGCTATTTTGGCAATTGAATTTCACCCCAGAAAAAATATATCCTTTGCAGGACACTATGAAACTTGGCCAGCCACAGCTGAAACCACTGATTTATGGTATTGCTATTTTGGAAATTGAATTTCACCACAGAACAAAATATATGTTTTGGTGGACACTATTATAGTTTGCCAGCCAGAGCTAAAACCACTGATTTATAGTATTGCTATTTTGGCAAATGAATTTCACCCCAAAACAAAATATATCCTTTGCAGGACACTATGAAACTTGGCCAACCACAGAGCTGAAACCACTGATTTATGGTATTGCTATTTTGGAAATTGAATTTCACCTCAGAACAAAATATATGTTTTGGCGGACACTATTATAGTTTGCCAGCCAGTGCTGGGACACCAGATTTAGGAGATTGCTATTTCGGCAGTTGAATTTCACCCCAGAACAAAATATATGTTTTGGCGGACACTATTATAGTTTGCCAGCCAGAGCTGAAACCACTGATTTATGGTATTGCTATTTTGGCAATTGAATTTCACCCCAGAACAAAATAAATGCTTTGGTGGACACTATTATAGTTTGCCAGCCAGTGCTGGGACACCAGATTTAGGGGATTGCTATTTTGGCAATTGAATTTCACCCCAGAACAAAATATATCCTTTGCAGGACACTGTGAAACTTGGCCAGCCACAGCTGAAACCACTGATTTATGGTATTGCTATTTTGGCAATTGAATTTCACCCCAGAACAAAATATATGCTTTGGCGGACACTATTATAGTTTGCAAGCCAGTGCTGGGACACCAGATTTAGGGGATTGCTATTTTGGCAATTGAATTTCACGCCAGAACAAAATATACCCTGTTACGGATAGATTTAAATTAGGTCTGCAACAGCTGGAACACCCGATTCAGGGTATTGCTATTTTGGCAATTGAATTTCACCAAACAACAATATATATCCTTTGCAGGAAACTATGAAACTTGGACAGCCACAGCAGAAACCACTGATTTATGGTATTGCTATTTTGGCAATTGAATTTCACCCCAGAACAAAATATATGTTTGGCGGACACTATTATAGTTTGCCAGCCAGAGCTGAAACCACTGAATTATGATATTGCTATTTTGGCAATTGAATTTCACCCCAGAACAAAATATATGCTTTGCAGGACACTATGAAACTTGGCCAGCCACAGAGCTGAAACCACTGATTTATGGTATTGCTATTTTGGCAACTGAATTTCAACCCAGAACAAAATATATGTTTTGGCGGACACTATTATAGTTTGCCAGCCAGTGCTGGGACACCAGATTCAGGGGATTGCTATTTTGGCAATTGAATTTCACGCCAGAACAAAATATACCCTGTTACGGACAGATTTAAATTAGGTCTGCAACAGCTGGAACACCAGATTCAGGGTATTGCTATTTTGGCAATTGGATTTCACCCCAGAACAAAATTTATGATTTGCAGGACACTATGAAACTTGGTCAGCCAGAGCTGAAACCACTGATTTATGTTATTGCTATTTTGGCAATTGAATTTCACCCCAGAACAAAATATATGCTTTGGCGGACACTATTATAGTTTGCAAGCCAGTGCTGGGACACCAGATTTAGGGGATTGCTATTTTGGCAATTGAATTTCACGCCAGAACAAAATATACCCTGTTACGGATAGATTTAAATTAGGTCTGCAACAGCTGGAACACCAGATTCAGGGTATTGCTATGTTGGCGATTGAATTTCACCAAACAACAATATATATCCTTTGCAGGACACTATGAAACTTGGACAGCCATAGCTGAAACCACTGATTTATGGTATTGATATTTTGGCAAATGAATTTCACCCCAGAACAAAATATATGCTTTGGCGGACACTATTATAGTTTGCCAGCCAGTGCTGGGATACCAGATTTAGGGGATTGCTATTTTGGCAATTGAATTTCACCCCAGAAAAAATATATCCTTTGCAGGACACTATGAAACTTGGCCAGCCACAGCTGAAACCACTGATTTATGGTATTGCTATTTTGGAAATTGAATTTCACCCCAGAACAAAATATATGTTTTGGTGGACACTATTATAGTTTGCCAGCCAGAGCTAAAACCACTGATTTATAGTATTGCTATTTTGGCAAATTAATTTCACCCCAAAACAAAATATATCCTTTGCAGGACACTATGAAACTTGGCCAACCACAGAGCTGAAACCACTGATTTATGGTATTGCTATTTTGGAAATTGAATTTCACCCCAGAACAAAATATATGTTTTGGCGGACACTATTATAGTTTGCCAGCCAGTGCTGGGACACCAGATTTAGGAGATTGCTATTTCGGCAGTTGAATTTCACCCCAGAACAAAATATATGTTTTGGCGGACACTATTATAGTTTGCCAGCCAGAGCTGAAACCACTGATTTATGGTATTGCTATTTTGGCAATTGAATTTCACCCCAGAACAAAATAAATGCTTTGGTGGACACTATTATAGTTTGCCAGCCAGTGCTGGGACACCAGATTTAGGGGATTGCTATTTTGGCAATTGAATTTCACCCCAGAACAAAATATATCCTTTGCAGGACACTGTGAAACTTGGCCAGCCACAGCTGAAACCACTGATTTATGGTATTGCTATTTTGGCAATTGAATTTCACCCCAGAACAAAATATATGCTTTGGCGGACACTATTATAGTTTGCAAGCCAGTGCTGGGACACCAGATTTAGGGGATTGCTATTTTGGCAATTGAATTTCACGCCAGAACAAAATATACCCTGTTACGGATAGATTTAAATTAGGTCTGCAACAGCTGGAACACCAGATTCAGGGTATTGCTATTTTGGCAATTGAATTTCACCAAACAACAATATATATCCTTTGCAGGAAACTATGAAACTTGGACAGCCACAGCAGAAACCACTGATTTATGGTATTGCTATTTTGGCAATTGAATTTCACCCCAGAACAAAATATATGTTTTGGCGGACACTATTATAGTTTGCCAGCCAGAGCTGAAACCACTGAATTATGATATTGCTATTTTGGCAATTGAATTTCACCCCAGAACAAAATATATGCTTTGCAGGACACTATGAAACTTGGCCAGCCACAGAGCTGAAACCACTGATTTATGGTATTGCTATTTTGGCAACTGAATTTCACCCCAGAACAAAATATATGTTTTGGCGGACACTATTATAGTTTGCCAGCCAGTGCTGGGACACCAGATTCAGGGATTGCTATTTTGGCAATTGAATTTCACGCCAGAACAAAATATACCCTGTTACGGACAGATTTAAATTAGGTCTGCAACAGCTGGAACACCAGATTCAGGGTATTGCTATTTTGGCAATTGGATTTCACCCCAGAACAAAATTTATGATTTGCAGGACACTATGAAACTTGGTCAGCCAGAGATGAAACCACTGATTTATGTTATTGCTATTTTGGCAATTGAATTTCACCCCAGAACAAAATATATGCTTTGGCGGACACTATTATAGTTTGCCAGCCAGTGCTGGGATACCAGATTTAGGGGATTGCTATTTTGGCAATTGAATTTCACCCCAGAAAAAAATATATCCTTTGCAGGACACTATGAAACTTGGCCAGCCACAGCTGAAACCACTGATTTATGGTATTGCTATTTTGGAAATTGAATTTCACCCCAGAACAAAATATATGTTTTGGTGGACACTATTATAGTTTGCCAGCCAGAGCTAAAACCACTGATTTATAGTATTGCTATTTTGGCAAATGAATTTCACCCCAAAACAAAATATATCCTTTGCAGGACACTATGAAACTTGGCCAACCACAGAGCTGAAACCACTGATTTATGGTATTGCTATTTTGGAAATTGAATTTCACCCCAGAACAAAATATATGTTTTGGCGGACACTATTATAGTTTGCCAGCCAGGGCTGGGACACCAGATTCAGGGGATTGCTATTTTGGCAATTGAATTTCACGCCAGAACAAAATATACCCTGTTACGGATAGATTTAAATTAGGTCTGCAACAGCTGGAACACCAGATTCAGGGTATTGCTATTTTGGCAATTGAATTTCACCAAACAACAATATATATCCTTTGCAGGACACTATGAAACTTGGACAGCCACAGCTGAAACCACTGATTTATGGTATTGCTATTTTGGCAACTGAATTTCACCCCAGAACAAAATATATGTTTTGGCGGACACTATTATAGTTTGCCAGCCAGTGCTGAGACACCAGATTCAGGGGATTGCTATTTTGGCAATTGAATTTCACGCCAGAACAAAATATACCCTGTTACGGACAGATTTAAATTAGGTCTGCAACAGCTGGAACACCAGATTCAGGGTATTGCTATTTTGGCAATTGAATTTCACCCCAGAACAAAATTTATGATTTGCAGGACACTATGAAACTTGGCCAGCCAGAGCTGAAACCACTGATTTATGGTATTGCTATTTTGGCAATTGAATTTCACCCCAGAACAAAATATATGCTTTGGCGGACACTATTATAGTTTGCAAGCCAGTGCTGGGACACCAGATTTAGGGGATTGCTATTTTGGCAATTGAATTTCACGCCAGAACAAAATATACCCTGTTACGGATAGATTTAAATTAGGTCTGCAACAGCTGGAACACCAGATTCAGGGTATTGCTATTTTGGCAATTGAATTTCACCAAACAACAATATATATCCTTTGCAGGAAACTATGAAACTTGGACAGCCACAGCAGAAACCACTGATTTATGGTATTGCTATTTTGGCAATTGAATTTCACCCCAGAACAAAATATATGTTTTGGCGGACACTATTATAGTTTGCCAGCCAGAGCTGAAACCACTGAATTATGATATTGCTATTTTGGCAATTGAATTTCACCCCAGAACAAAATATATGCTTTGCAGGACACTATGAAACTTGGCCAGCCACAGAGCTGAAACCACTGATTTATGGTATTGCTATTTTGGCAACTGAATTTCACCCCAGAACAAAATATATGTTTTGGCGGACACTATTATAGTTTGCCAGCCAGTGCTGGGACACCAGATTCAGGGGATTGCTATTTTGGCAATTGAATTTCACGCCAGAACAAAATATACCCTGTTACGGACAGATTTAAATTAGGTCTGCAACAGCTGGAACACCAGATTCAGGGTATTGCTATTTTGGCAATTGGATTTCACCCCAGAACAAAATTTATGATTTGCAGGACACTATGAAACTTGGTCAGCCAGAGCTGAAACCACTGATTTATGTTATTGCTATTTTGGCAATTGAATTTCACCCCAGAACAAAATATATGCTTTGGCGGACACTATTATAGTTTGCAAGCCAGTGCTGGGACACCAGATTTAGGGGATTGCTATTTTGGCAATTGAATTTCACGCCAGAACAAAATATACCCTGTTACGGATAGATTTAAATTAGGTCTGCAACAGCTGGAACACCAGATTCATGGTATTGCTATGTTGGCGATTGAATTTCACCAAACAACAATATATATCCTTTGCAGGACACTATGAAACTTGGACAGCCATAGCTGAAACCACTGATTTATGGTATTGATATTTTGGCAAATGAATTTCACCCCAGAACAAAATATATGCTTTGGTGGACACTATTATAGTTTGCCAGCCAGAGCTAAAACCACTGATTTATAGTATTGCTATTTTGGCAAATGAATTTCACCCCAAAACAAAATATATCCTTTGCAGGACACTATGAAACTTGGCCAACCACAGAGCTGAAACCACTGATTTATGGTATTGCTATTTTGGAAATTGAATTTCACCCCAGAACAAAATATATGTTTAGGCGGACACTATTATAGTTTGCCAGCCAGTGCTGGGACACCAGATTTAGGAGATTGCTATTTCGGCAGTTGAATTTCACCCCAGAACAAAATATATGTTTTGGCGGACACTATTATAGTTTGCCAGCCAGAGCTGAAACCACTGATTTATGGTATTGCTATTTTGGCAATTGAATTTCACCCCAGAACAAAATAAATGCTTTGGCGGACACTATTATAGTTTGCCAGCCAGAGCTGGGACACCAGATTTAGGGGATTGCTATTTTGGCAATTGAATTTCACCCCAGAACAAAATATATCCTTTGCAGGACACTGTGAAACTTGGCCAGCCACAGCTGAAACCACTGATTTATGGTATTGCTATTTTGGAAATTGAATTTCACCCCAGAACAAAATATATGTTTTGGCGGACACTATTATAGTTTGCCAGCCAGGGATGGGACACAAGATTTAGGAGATTGCTATTTTGGCAATTGAATTTCACCCCAGAACAAAATATATCCTTTGCAGGACACTATGAAACTTGGCCAGCCACAGCTGAAACCACTGATTTAGGGGATTGCTATTTTGGCAGTTGAATTTCACCCCAGAACAAAATATATGTTTTGGCGGACACTATTGTAGTTTGCCAGCCAGTGCTGGGACACCAGATTCAGGGGATTGCTATTTTGGCAGTTGAATTTCACCCCAGAACAAAATATATGTTTTGGCTGACACTATTATAGTTTGCCAGCCAGAGCTAAAACCACTGATTTATGGTATTGCTATTTTGGCAATTGAATTTCACCCCAGAACAAAATATATGCTTTGGCGGACACTATTATAGTTTGCAAGCCAGTGCTGGGACACCAGATTTAGGGGATTGCTATTTTGGCAATTGAATTTCACCCCAGAACAAAATATACCCTGTTACGGACAGATTTAAATTAGTTCTGCAACAGCTGGAACACCAGATTCAGGGTATTGCTATTTTGGCAATTTAATTTCACCAAAGAACAAAATATATCCTTTGCAGGACACTATGAAACTTGGCCAGCCACAGCTGAAACCACTGATTTATGGTATTGCTATTTTGGCAATTGAATTTCACCTCAGAACAAAATATATGTTTTGGCGGACACTATTATAGTTTGCCAGCCAGGGCTGGGACACCAGATTAAGGGGATTGCTATTTTGGCAATTGAATTTCACCCCAGAACAAAATATATTCTTTGCAGGACACTATGAAACTTGGACAGCCACAGCTGAAACCACTGATTTATGGTATTGCTATTCTGGCAATTGAATTTCACCCCAGAACAAAATATATGTTTTGGCGGACACTATTATAGTTTGCCAGCCAGAGCTGAAACCACTGATTTATGGTATTGCTATTTTGGCAATTGAATTTCACCCCAGAACAAAATATATGCTTTGGCGGACACTATTATAGTTTGCCAGCCAGTGCTGGGATACCAGATTTAGGGATTGCTATTTTGGCAATTGAATTTCACCCCAGAACAAAATATATCCTTTGCAGGACACTATGAAACTTGGCCAGCCACAGCAGAAACCACTGATTTATGGTATTGCTATTTTGGAAATTGAATTTCACCCCAGAACAAAATATATGTTTTGGTGGACACTATTATAGTTTGCCAGCCAGTGCTGGGACACCAGATTCAGGGGATTGCTATTTTGGCAATTGAATTTCACCCCAGAACAAAATTTATGATTTGCAGGACACTATGAAACTTGGCCAGCCAGAGCTGAAACCACTGATTTATGGTATTGCTATTTTGGCAATTGAATTTCACCCCAGAACAAAATATATGCTTTGGCGGACACTATTATAGTTTGCAAGCCAGTGCTGGGACACCAGATTTAGGGGATTGCTATTTTGGCAATTGAATTTCACGCCAGAACAAAATATACCCTGTTACGGATAGATTTAAATTAGGTCTGCAACAGCTGGAACACCAGATTCAGGGTATTGCTATTTTGGCAATTGAATTTCACCAAACAACAATATATATCCTTTGCAGGACACTATGAAACTTGGACAGCCACAGCTGAAACCACTGATTTATGGTATTGCTATTTTGGCAATTGAATTTCACCACAGAACAAAATATATGCTTTGGCGGACACTATTATAGTTTGGCCAGCCAGAGCTGAAACCACTGATTTATGGTATTGCTATTTTGGCAATTGAATTTCACCCCAGAACAAAATATATGTTTTGCAGGACACTATTATAGTTTGCCAGCACAGAGCTGAAACCACTGATTTATGGTATTGCTATTTTGGCAATTGAATTTCACCCCAGAACAAAATATATGTTTTGGCGGACACTATTATAGTTTGCCAGCCAGTGCTGGGACACCAGATTTAGGAGATTGCTATTTTGGCAATTGAATTTCACCCCAGAACAAAATATATTCTTTGCAGGACACTATGAAACTTGGCCAGCCACAGCTGAAACCACTGATTTATGGTATTGCTATTTTGGCAATTGAATTTCACCCCAGAACAAAATATATGTTTTGGTGGACACTATTATAGTTTGCCAGCCAGAGCTGAAACCACTGATTTATGGTATTGCTATTTTGGCAATTGAATTTCACCCCAGAACAAAATATATGCTTTGGCGGACACTATTATAGTTTGCCAGCCAGAGCTGGGACACACAGATTTAGGGGATTGCTATTTTGGCAATTGAATTTCACCCCAGAACAAAATATACCCTGTTACGGACACGATTTAAATTAGTTCTGCCAACAGGCTGGAACACCAGATTCAGGGTATTGCTATTTTGGCAATTGAATTTCACCCCAGAACAAAATATATCCTTTGCAGGACACTATGAAACTTGGCCAGCCACAGCTGAAACCACTGATTTATGGTATTGCTATTTTGGCAATTGAATTTCACCCCAGAACAAAATATATGTTTTGGCGGACACTATTATAGTTTGCCAGCCAGAGCTGAGACCACTAGATTTATGGGATTGCTATTTTGGCAATTGAATTTCACCCCAGAACAAAATATATGTTTTGGCGGACACTATTATAGTTTGCCAGCCAGAGCTAAAACCACTGATTTATGGTATTGCTATTTTGGCAATTGAATTTCACCCCAGAACAAAATATATGCTTTGGCGGACACTATTATAGTTTGCAAGCCAGTGCTGGGACACGAGATTTAGGGGATTGCTATTTTGGCAATTGAATTTCACCCCAGAACAAAATATACCCTGTTACGGACAGATATTAAATTAGTTCTGCAACAGCTGGAACCACTAGATTCAGGGTATTGCTATTTTGGCAATTGAATTTCACCCAAGAACAAAATATATCCTTTGCAGGACACTATGAAACTTTGCCAGCCACAGCTGAAACCACTGATTTATGGTATTGCTATTTTGGCAATTGAATTTCACCTCAGAACAAAATATATGTTTTGGCGGACACTATTATAGTTTGCCAGCAAGGGCTGGGACACCAGATTAAGGGGATTGCTATTTTGGCAATTGAATTTCGCCCCAGAACAAAATATATTCTTTGCAGGACACTATGAAACTTGGACAGCCACAGCTGAAACCACTGATTTATGGTATTGCTATTCTGGCAATTGAATTTCACCCCAGAACAAAATATATGTTTTGGCGGACACTATTATAGTTTGCCAGCCAGAGCTGAAACCACTGATTTATGGTATTGCTATTTTGGCAATTGAATTTCACCCCAGAACAAAATATATGCTTTGGCGGACACTATTATAGTTTGCCAGCCAGTGCTGGGATACCAGATTTAGGGATTGCTATTTTGGCAATTGAATTTCACCCCAGAACAAAATATATCCTTTGCAGGACACTATGAAACTTGGCCAGCCACAGCAGAAACCACTGATTTATGGTATTGCTATTTTGGAAATTGAATTTCACCCCAGAACAAAATATATGTTTTGGTGGACACTATTATAGTTTGCCAGCCAGTGCTGGGACACCAGATTCAGGGGATTGCTATTTTGGCAATTGAATTTCACCCCAGAACAAAATTTATGATTTGCAGGACACTATGAAACTTGGCCAGCCAGAGCTGAAACCACTGATTTATGGTATTGCTATTTTGGCAATTGAATTTCACCCCAGAACAAAATATATGCTTTGGCGGACACTATTATAGTTTGCAAGCCAGTGCTGGGACACCAGATTTAGGGGATTGCTATTTTGGCAATTGAATTTCACGCCAGAACAAAATATACCCTGTTACGGATAGATTTAAATTAGGTCTGCAACAGCTGGAACACCAGATTCAGGGTATTGCTATTTTGGCAATTGAATTTCACCAAACAACAATATATATCCTTTGCAGGACATTATGAAACTTGGACAGCCACAGCTGAAACCACTGATTTATGGTATTGCTATTTTGGCAATTTAATTTCACCAAAGAACAAAATATATCCTTTGCAGGACACTATGAATCTTGGCCAGCCACAGCTGAAACCACTGATTTATGGTATTGCTATTTTGGCAATTGAATTTCACCCCAGAACAAAATATATGTTTTGGCGGACACTATTATAGTTTGCCAGACAGAGCTGAAACCACTGATTTATGGTATTGCTATTTTGGCAATTGAATTTCACCTCAGAACAAAATATATGTTTTGGCGGACACTATTATAGTTTGCCAGCCAGGGCTGGGACACCAGATTTAGGGGATTGCTATTTTGGCAATAGAATTTCGCCCCAGAACAAAATATATTCTTTGCAGGACACTATGAAACTTGGACAGCCACAGCTGAAACCACTGATTTATGGTATTGCTATTCTGGCAATTGAATTTCACCCCAGAACAAAATATATGTTTTGGTGGACACTATTATAGTTTGCCAGCCAGAGCTGAAACCACTGATTTATGGTATTGCTATTTTGGCAATTGAATTTCACCCCAGAACAAAATATATGCTTTGGCGGACACTATTATAGTTTGCCAGCCAGTGCTGGGATACCAGATTTAGGGGATTCCTATTTTGGAAATTGAATTTCACCCCAGAACAAAATATACCCTGTTACGACAGATTTAAATTAGTTCTGCAACAGCTGGAACACCAGATTCAGGGTATTGCTATTTTGTCAATTTAATTTCACCAAAGAACAAAATATATCCTTTGCAGGACACTATGAAACTTTGCCAGCCACAGCTGAAACCTCTGATTTATGGTATTGCTATTTTGGCAATTGAATTTCACCCCAGAACAAAATATATGTTTTGGCGGACACTATTATAGTTTGCCAGCCAGAGCTGAAACCACTGATTTATGGTATTGCTATTTAGGCAATTGAATTTCACCTCAGAACAAAATATGTGTTTTGGCGGACACTATTATAGTTTGCCAGCAAGGGCTGGGACACCAGATTTAGGGGATTGCTATTTTGGCAATTGAATTTCACCCCAGAACAAAATATATCCTTTGCAGGACACTATGAAACTTGGCCAGCCACAGCTGAAACCACTGATTTATGGTATTGCTATTTTGGCAATTGAATTTCACCCCAGAACAAAATATATGTTTTGGCGGACACTATTATAGTTTGCCAGCCAGAGCTGAAACCACTGATTTATGGTATTGCTATTTTGGCAATTGAATTTCACCTCAGAACAAAATATATGTTTTGGCGGACACTATTATAGTTTGCCAGCAAGGGCTGGGACACCAGATTTAGGGGCTTGCTATTTTGGCAATTGAATTTCGCCCCAGAACAAAATATATCCTTTGCAGGACACTATGAAACTTGGCCAGCCACAGCTGAAACCACTGATTTATGGTATTGCTATTTTGGCAATTGAATTTCACCCCAGAACAAAATATATGTTTTGGCGGACACTATTATAGTTTGCCAGCCAGAGCTGAAACCACTGATTTATGGTATTGCTATTTTGGCAATTGAATTTCACCCCAGAACAAAATATATGCTTTGCAGGACACTATGAAACTTGGCCAGCCACAGAGCTGAAACCAATGATTTATAGTATTGCTATTTTGGCAACTGAATTTCACCCCAGAACAAAATATATGTTTTGGTGGACACTATTATAGTTTGCCAGCCAGTGCTGGGACACCAGATTCAGGGGATTGCTATTTTGGCAATTGAATTTCACGCCAGAACAAAATATACCCTGTTACGGACAGATTTAAATTAGGTCTGCAACAGCTGGAACACCAGATTCAGGGTATTGCTATTTTGGCAATTGAATTTCACCCCAGAACAAAATTTATGATTTGCAAGACACTATGAAACTTGGCCAGCCAGAGCTGAAACCACTGAATTATGGTATTTTTATTTTGGCAATTGAATTTCACCCCAGAACAAAATATATGCTTTGGCGGACACTATTATAGTTTGCAAGCCAGTGCTGGGACACCAGATTTAGGGGATTGCTATTTTGGCAATTGAATTTCACGCCAGAACAAAATATACCCTGTTACGGATAGATTTAAATTAGGTCTGCAACAGCTGGAACACCAGATTCAGGGTATTGCTATTTTGGCAATTGAATTTCACCAAACAACAATATATATCCTTTGCAGGACACTATGAAACTTGGACAGCCACAGCTGAAACCACTGATTTATGGTATTGCTATTTTGGCAACTGAATTTCACCCCAGAACAAAATATATGTTTTGGCGGACACTATTATAGTTTGCCAGCCAGTGCTGAGACACCAGATTCAGGGGATTGCTATTTTGGCAATTGAATTTCACGCCAGAACAAAATATACCCTGTTACGGACAGATTTAAATTAGGTCTGCAACAGCTGGAACACCAGATTCAGGGTATTGCTATTTTGGCAATTGAATTTCACCCCAGAACAAAATATATGATTTGCAGGACACTATGAAACTTGGCCAGCCAGAGCTGAAACCACTGATTTATGGTATTGCTATTTTGGCAATTGAATTTCACCCCAGAACAAAATATATGCTTTGGCGGACACTATTATAGTTTGCCAGCCAGTGCTGGGACACCAGATTTAGGGTATTGCTATTTTGGCAATTGAATTTCACCCCAGAACAAAATATATCCTTTGCAGGACACTATGAAACTTGGCCAGCCACAGCTGAAACCACTGATTTATGGTATTGCTATTTTGGCAATTGAATTTCACCCCAGAACAAAATATATGTTTTGGTGGACACTATTATAGTTTGCCAGCCAGAGCTAAAACCACTGATTTATAGTATTGCTATTTTGGCAAATGAATTTCACCCCAGAACAAAATATATCCTTTGCAGGACACTATGAAACTTGGCCAGCCACAGAGCTGAAACCACTGATTTATGGTATTGCTATTTTGGCAATTGAATTTCACCCCAGAACAAAATATATGTTTTGGCGGACACTATTATAGTTTGCCAGCCAGGGCTGGGACACCAGATTCAGGGGATTGCTATTTTGGCAATTGAATTTCACGCCAGAACAAAATATACCCTGTTACGGATAGATTTAAATTAGGTCTGCAACAGCTGGAACCACAAGATTCAGGGTATTGCTATTTTGGCAATTGAATTTCACCAAACAACAATATATATCCTTTGCAGGACACTATGAAACTTGGCCAGCCACAGCTGAAACCACTGATTTATGGTATTGCTATTTTGGCAACTGAATTTCACCCCAGAACAAAATATATGTTTTGGCGGACACTATTATAGTTTGCCAGCCAGTGCTGAGACACCAGATTCAGGGGATTGCTATTTTGGCAATTGAATTTCACGCCAGAACAAAATATACCCTGTTACGGACAGATTTAAATTAGGTCTGCAACAGCTGGAACACCAGATTAAGGGTATTGCTATTTTGGCAATTGAATTTCACCCCAGAACAAAATTTATGATTTGCAGGACACTATGAAACTTGGCCAGCCAGAGCTGAAACCACTGATTTATGGTATTGCTATTTTGGCAATTGAATTTCACCCCAGAACAAAATATATGCTTTGGCGGACACTATTATAGTTTGCAAGCCAGTGCTGGGACACCAGATTTAGGGGATTGCTATTTTGGCAATTGAATTTCACGCCAGAACAAAATATACCCTGTTACGGATAGATTTAAATTAGGTCTGCAACAGCTGGAACACCAGATTCAGGGTATTGCTATTTTGGCAATTGAATTTCACCAAACAACAATATATATCCTTTGCAGGACACTATGAAACTTGGACAGCCACAGCTGAAACCACTGATTTATGGTATTGCTATTTTGGCAATTGAATTTCACCCCAGAACAAAATATATGTTTTGGCGGACACTATTATAGTTTGCCAGCCAGAGCTGAAACACACTGAATTATGGTATTGCTATTTTGGCAATTGAATTTCACCCCAGAACAAAATATATGCTTTGCAGGACACTATGAAACTTGGCCAGCCACAGAGCTGAAACCACTGATTTATGGTATTGCTATTTTGGCAACTGAATTTCACCCCAGAACAAAATATATGTTTTGGCGGACACTATTATAGTTTGCCAGCCAGTGCTGGGACACCAGATTCAGGGATTGCTATTTTGGCAATTGAATTTCACGCCAGAACAAA